>CAMOHE010051392.1:0-22833 GCA_946598075.1 Artocarpus hirsutus
CCTAAGAAAAACATAATAAAAAAAGGGAACAAGAAAGAACATTCTCATAAAATAAGTGTAAAATTATACTATTACGTATTGATAATTTTAAAATATGTTATTTTTTTGGTGTTTTAAAATATGTTGTTTACCTCAAATGATTTAAAAGAAAGGCCTATATGATACAATTTATCTATAATTACATATCTTGAATTTACACAATATTTAAAGGGCCCCCTTTTAGAACACTTAGGCTCCAATGCACCGGCCCACGAGCCCTGACCATTTAATCCTCTCCATCTATAAGTAGCCCTTTCTTACAAAGTACAAGGGTTCCAAGACTTTTGGTCTCAAGCCACAACATTCTATCTATCATCTCTATGCTATAAATAATCTCTATTAAGAAGTGAAAATAGTTCCTGCATACTAATAGTTTCTCACTCTCTTAAGAGGCCAACTCCTTGGGATCTTTTCCAACTATCTCTCTCACGCTACTACTTTCTCCTATCTTTTAATATTTACTTCGGCAAGCTTTCCACTGGAATCTAGCCAACATAAGTATTGCACCTCCATTGATGCTGTTTATAATTTAACATCGAGTTACGCTCACTTTTTCTCAAGATCCATGTCTAACTTGAGCATGGGAGTCGAATTGGGGAGCACCCATATTCTACAACTATTTTGCTTTTATGGTGCATGTCCACACAAAGCAAAGAATCCAGACAACAAGGTATCCAAAATTAAAAATCAAAATATTGCATCATTATTTGGCCCTAAAAAGAAGGTCTCATGAGTTTTATTAATGAGGGTGATGATAGACCACTATCTAATTACATGAAAAACCTAGATATACATTCTAATCTTTATGGAACTATAACCGGCACAAATTAATGAATTAATTAATAATAATTAAACTTCCACCATATAATCTTATGACAATATTTAATTATATAGAAACCCTAGAGTGCCAACTCTCTAAAAAATTAAATTCAAGTATAGAAGAGAAAAATGTCATATAATTCATGTATATGGCATGATCATAAACACAAAAATTAACGTAAAAACCAGATTCTGATACTAATTATTGAAAAAACAAGCACGTAGTAGAATTTTAAAAATTTTAAATTAGAGTATTTTTCAAAAATCGAGTTTGACATGCTAAATACATATATTAATGATAGATCTTACTAACCTCCTTTGTGAACCAAATAGTAGCAGTAATCTGTGAAGAGAAGAATATCCCAAAAGAGCCACAACCAACTAGTGTTCTTTGTTATTCTCTATCTATGATCTGAGTGTGGTTCACACATCATATAGCTTTTCCTCTAGTGACTCTCCTTCCAACCACTTGAAAATACCTAGAGCTAAGATTCTTGATGATGAACAATAGCACTCAAGGAGTTTTAGAGTTTCTCAAATTAGAGTACTCGTTTTTTACTTCTCAAATAATCTGAATAACAGAGAAAACTCCCCCTATTTATAGTGGTCGAATTTTAACCATATCAGATTAGGCCTCCAAATTTGAGTCTGGATCAACTTCTTATGAAAAACGCTTCAAAAATGCATATACAGATTATCACACAATTGGCAAGCCTATCTGGGGCTTGCCGAACTTACAATAATCTTACTCCCTAAGAATATCTTATTTTCCACCTGAGAATCTTAAATAAAGCCTTAGTTTTAATTTAAATAACCTAATACAGAAGTTATCTGATTAAAATAGTCATACCTAGTAATCTAATAGAAAATAAAATCTTATCCAAATAATTCAACTTGTTTATCTTGAATTAATTTATAAAATTAATTCAACCGATAAACTAATATAAATTATTAAATCCAATCTTATTGAATTTTAGCCAATATAATAATTTAACATAAGTCCTCAATATATAGGAAAAAGCATGCCATATCATTACAGAATTTATAATGAGCTAGCAAAGGGGACCCGATGGATACATATAGTTCAAGCTCCTATAATTATAAAATACAATATCTCAAATACATATTTTATAATTATTAACTCTAACACTACTCCACTAAAAACTTAGAAATGCACTCTTAAACTATATAAAATTATGAAGCTTCAATAAGCTAACAATCCGTGACATATCATAAGGTGTTACATCCCCATAGGATATTCATAATCAGCTTAACGATAAATTTTGTCTTACCTTCCTCCATTATCATACCATTGGAATACTTACTATCCATATATAGTATATCATTCAGTTACACTTATGTATCCAAATAGTTGAGCACTTTAGTCTTCCAAGTATAAGATAATAAATATAAGAGAATATCATTAACTCTACAAAAAGAGCTATGGATTCCATATCTATGAATAACGAGTCTATGTCAATCAAGAGTTATGTCTCTAACATATCGGTATATGTACCATCATTAAGTCAGGATGTTACCCTTGGGTACATCAAAAGACATAAGAATACGGGCTCATTAGTCATTTCAAGATTAAGAAACAACATATATGATTGTTTAAAGTGAATCGATTTGCACAAACGAAATTATTAACCAAATTAATTTAACTTTTATGTCCCAATCTAATACATCGTCATCTATGATAATGCAACAATGTTTCTTCTCACGGAGTCCCACTCTAATAAGCAAGACAAGCCATCTCCTGTTA
Organism: Artocarpus hirsutus; assembly: GCA_946598075.1. NCBI lineage: Eukaryota > Viridiplantae > Streptophyta > Magnoliopsida > Rosales > Moraceae > Artocarpus > Artocarpus hirsutus. The sequence continues at coordinate 2,624 of CAMOHE010051392.1, forward strand.
GGAATGTAAACAATATAACAATCTTAGCATGAATAAGGCACTCAACTTTATTCTCCCGATTGCGGATCTTATGATTTAGACCATCACCTTTAAGATTCATGCCTTCCGTATAATCTGTCTATTATATGCATGATTCTTAAAAGTTTAGACCGATAGTTTCAGACTTTTATTTGCTTATCATATATTCAACAGCAATGAACATAGAAAGGATAACATTTGTTATATAAATAATAAATAATCTCTTTATTGATAAAATGTTTCCAAAAACATTTACAACATTTTACTCCTTAGGGCACTATGTCTAACAACAAAGTTCCTATATAAGGAGGCTCTCCCAACATGTTTCACACACTAATTGAGTAATTTCCATTTACTCTTTTTTTTTCCTCGTTCTTAGGCTTAGAGCTTTCTTAGAGCTTTAGGTATTTTGACAATAAAGGGAAATTGTGGTTTCACCTTCACCCAAGTAGTACTTGTGATGCCAAAGTTATACTCGATCGTCCTTGTATCTTAGAAGGTAGACACTCAAGGTGATCTCAAGCATCTATGAAGAGGGTGAATCTGTTTTGAGAAAAGCATATGTTACGCGTGCCTTAACATCCCAATTTCTTCTTTGATTCGATTGGAGGTTTCGTTGTAATTGTTTCTCTTCTTTTTGGAATAAATTGATGTAGTATTTTTTTTTTCTAAGAGGTTGCTGGATTCGAAGGAATAGTTTATATTCTGTTTCCATGTTTGGTTTTGAATTTATCACTACCAGTTTTTAGTTTGAAAGAAAAAACGTTGTTTATACATATTTGAACAATTGTCATGCTGCATTTTATTTTATTGTTTTATCGTTTTCGTTGCTATTCATTAGTGTCAAGGTATTCTCAATTATTTTTGCTTACATTTGGTTGTTATATTCATATATAAATCGTTTCCTGGTTCCCATGTATTGATTATGTTAAACATTATTGGTTCTTCTGGTTCCATTGTAAACGATTTATATATTATTATTTTTTAACGGATCCATCTCATATTTTCTTTTATGAGCTTTAGATTACATATTTGATTGTTTTGGCCATGCGGCATTGGTCATTTTCGATTATAGTTGTTTCGTTCGTTTAGTTTTTTCTAATTTGGTTAAAAACAAAAGAAAAATGCAGCATTATTATATTTTATCTCAGGGTTCATAATTGGTTCTTTATTTTTCATATTGAAAACATGTTCTATTTGTATGCCTTCTGCTGTACCCATAAGAAAACTTTTTGCATCCATTCTATTTATAACTTGTGTAAGTGCGGTTCCGTGATATTAAAAGAAAAAAAGACTTGTCAATTTATTTTTGATGGAAAATATAAATTTGAGATTCCAAGAATTAGACTATCGTATTTTCAGAAATGGCTAATAACTTGAACATTGTTCTTATTGTTCCCACTGGAAGCTCTATGGCACCTACGTCATCTCCCTGTGTGTAACACTCCAAATTAATTAAGATTAATGTGTGACATGGTGTATTAGTGTGCTTAAATGTAATTTAAACATAATTTAATTAATTGTGGTGTGTTTCAGTTTATTTCATCTTTTATTATTTTAATTGTTATTTTGAATTTTTAGAACAAAACAATTTATCAAATGACCAGCACATCCTATTTTGGAAAACTATGTGTGGGATATAGTTTCCACACAGTAAAACCACCTTCCCTCCCACTCTATTTATTTTTCTCTCTCATTCTCTCTTCCTCATTCTCAGACTCACTCTCTCTCTCTCTCTTCGCTCTATCTCTCGTCTCTCTCACTGTCCTTCTCTTTATCTCTTCCCTCTCAATCTCACTTCAAAATTTTGATCTCAAGCTTCGATCTCCAACTGGATTGGAAGCTAGGAAGCAAGATTGAGCCTCCATAAATGTGACTCAAAGCTTGAAGTTGAGGTTGATTTACTAAACTTTCAAACTTTTAAACTTTTTCTCCATTTTTCCCATTTTAGTTGCAAGTTGTAATCCAAATTTGTTTTAGCTTAGGAATCCCTTAATGTAAGTTTATGGAACCTAGATTATCATAAATCTAAGCTAGATTGAACAAAAACCGATCTAAATCAAGTTTTTTCTATTTTTCTCTATTTTTGGGTTTATTTGAAAATTTCTATAGAAATTTGTTTAAAAGTTTTTAAATGTGTTTCATCATGTTATTCTACAATATTTTTATGCTATTTTTGCTTTGGGAATTGAGAAAAACAAGTTTGGAGGGATTTTGGGCTTGGATTTGATGAAAACCCGAGACCTGGAACCTTTTAGATTTTTCCAGTTTGACAGGCCAAATTCATGAGTTCGGCAAGCCAAATTTATATTATCGACAAGCTGGAATCCTAGCGGGTTCAATAGGTCAGACTTACATGGTCGGTAGGCCAAACTTAGCAGTTCGGCAGGCCGAACTAGGGAATCCAGTAGGCCGACTAGGCTTTATGAAAATTTGTTGTTTTCCACTGATTTCTACTATTTAAAACCTAAACAAAGATTTTAACCTAATGGCTCAATTTCATGAACTTTAATGACACACTAAGACACCATTAGATAACAATGTAGAGTAGTATACTCTATGATAAATATTAACGATCCTAGTTCATATTTAAGGTTGTTTATGGTTCTGTGAAACTAATGTATAGCGGATCAGGACTGCGATGTAGAGACTACAGTGTCGGGTATCGAGATAGGACTTCTACCTCTTTTTTGGTAGCCAGGTTTTAAATGATTTTGGCCTCAAAATGGATTCTTTCAAAATGTTTTCAATGAAAATTGAAAAAGATTTTTATCAATGTTTTCATAAACAGTTGAATGAGATATGATTATAATAAACTACATAATGAATGTGAATGATTATATATGGTAAAATGATATTTAAATAATGATAGAAATACACATATGGGCATGATGCCATACTCAGAGATTGAGTCGTACAAAGTGCAACCTTGGGGGTAGGCCCCGAAACCCAGTTAGACCACTACGGTAGTGAAATCTATGGTTTTCCCAAGAAAAAATAATATGATCGTTTCTGGATGAACAAGAACTGTTTTTGGTAAGAATGATTTAGTTGATTTTATTTATGTAGTTACATTTTCTAAATGTTTTCCTAAATGATAAATTTTATATTCAAATTAAATGCTTTTTTTAAAAAAAAACCTGGTCCTATTGAGCCTTAAAAACCTGGTCCTACTGAGCCTTTCACTCACTTTTTATTTGTTTTCAAACATTTCCCCCTCTAGGTGGAATTCAGCTTAGAATCGATTGGGGAGCTACCGATCAGACTCACGAGCAGTAGAAGATTTTGAATAGGTTATTTGTATTGACAAATCAAGGCATGTAATATTTTAATTTCCCATGTCTTATATCGAACTAGAGTTGTAATTTTAATTTTCATCGATACTATATGTGTGCATACTAATGTGGGTCTAGTGAGGCCCAATCCTTGCTTATTTGCTTCTTTTACTGTTTCATTTTGTCTTATCTGTTTTATTATTTCAATAAATGCTTTTAAAAAGGTTTTAAATTCATCACGTTTTCATAATCACCTTAATTCTTAAATCGGCAATTTTTAACTAAAATTTTTTTAAATTATCTTAATTAATCTGCCACATCACCTCCTAGATTTCAAGGCATGACAAAATGGTATAAGTGCCCTAGGTTATGAACCTTGGGAATTGTGCACACATAGGTACGACAATGAGAAACCACTGACAGTCTAATTTTGTTTTTAAAATTTTGAGAATGGCACCTCAACATCATCTAGCTACTAATGATGCAAATCTAGCAAATGAGGAAAGCAAGATGGGGGCAATGTTTGCTGCTTTTTGACAAATGGGAGCCAGGCCAAGACCCAAGGTTCTCGAGGCAAGTCACTGGCATGCGTACTTTAAGGAATTTTGGCGTACATCTATTCCTACCTTTGACAGAAATGGAGACCCACAAATGGCCAAGTATTGGTTAGACTCAATAATAAAACATCTGGATACCTTCGGAGTACCAGTGGAATACCGTGTGGAGTTTGTAGCTTACAAATTTGAAGGCAGTTCTAATGCTTGATGGAAGCAAGCCAAACATCTAGAAAATGATAGGAATATTAATTGGGACAGGTTCAAGAAGCTGTTCTATGAGCGTTACTTCCCTCAAGGATATAGAGATTAGAAGGATGCCAAATTTTATAGATTGGAGCAGGGTGACATATCGGTAAGGGAATATAAAGCAAAATTCAACGAGTTGGCAAGATTTGCTCTGTGCATCGTGACATTTGAACATGAAAAGTACATTAAGTTCCAGGAAGGACTTAAAGGATCTATTCAATCGTAGTTGGTTGCTTTACGACTTTGGAACTTTGGCGAGTTAGTGTCGTTAGCCCTATTGGTCGAAATTGATTATGCCCTCTACTGCAAGAACCGAGCAAGGGCATCCAGAGGACCTCATAAGGGCAGCTACAGAGGTAGCAGTCGCTAAGCTTAAGTGAAGAATCAACAAGGCAACACCAACAATGGGAGCAAATGTTCATCAGGCGGCGGACGCAGCAACCCTTACAGTTTCCAGTGCCACTATTGCCAGCAGCCGAGCCATATTAAGAGGAACTTTCAATCAAGAATGCTTGTTGAGGACTTCAAACTGGAGAAGGTACTAGCTGCCAGACTCAACCTCAGTCCTTACCTCCACCTCAGTAACTTCGTCAACTATAGTTTCACCAGTTCACTCCTCAGCAACTGCCATACCCAATGCAAGGATATCAGCCACAGAACTTCCAACGCAATGCCCCATAATATCGAGCGCCAAGTATGGCTAGTGTGTAGTCTCCCCTACCATAGCAATTGTTAGACGTGTATGCCCTAAGGAGTAAAAATATAATATGTTTTTGGAGGCATTTTTATTAATAAAAAATTTATTTGTTATTTATATACCAAATCTTGTCCTCTTTACATTCATGTTGTTGAATATATGTTAAGCAAACAATAGTCTGAGACTGTCGGTCTAAACCTTTAAGAATTGGGCATACGATGGACAGATTATGCGGAAGACATGATTCTTAAGGTGAGTCTAAATCATAAGATTTGCAATCGAGGGAATAAAGTTGGGTGCTTTATTCATGTAAATATTGTTATGCTGTCTATATCCCTATTGGGAGATAGTTTGTTTTGACCATCGAAGGTGGACTCCGTGAATGGAAACATTGGCACATTGTCATAGGTGATGATGTGTTGAATCGGGACATAGAGTGAATTGATTTGGATTAATAATTCTGTCTCAGCAAATCGATTCACTTTAGACAATTATTTGTATTGTATCTTAATCCTGAAATGAATAGTGGGCCTGTTATCTTGACTTGTGTCTTTTAATATACCAAAGGGTGACACCCACATTTTAATAGTAGTATGCATGCCAGTAGGCATGACTCTTGATAGCATAGACCTATTATTCATAAATATGGAATCCATAGCTCCTCTTTAGGAGTAGTGATATCCTTTTATATGCGTTATCTTGTAATTGGGAAACTGGAGCGCTCAACCATTTGGACACATAAGTGTAACCGAAAGGTATACTGTCTTTGGATGGTAAGTTTTTCGATGGTGAGATAATTGAATGTAAGATAAAAATAATCTAAAAGGTAAGACAGAACTTATGCTTAAGCCGATTATGGATAATTCTATGGGGATATGATACACTATGATATGTCATGGAGACTTAGCTACACGGGCTTCGTAATTCTATATAGTTCGAGAGTGTAGCTCCAAGCCTTTAGTAGAGTAGCGTTGGAGTTGATAATTATGAAATGTATATCTAGGATATTGGGTTTCATAATTATCGAGAGCTTGAATTATATAGGTCCATCAGGTTTCCTATGTTAGCTCACAAAAACCCTATAATGATACAGCGTGTTTTTCCAATAATTGGTGACTTATGAAAGATTTATTAGATTGGTTGAAATTCGAAAGAATCAAATAATTTGTGTATGATTATCGGTTGAATTAATTTTGTGACAAAGTTAATTCAAGATAAACTTGTTGAATTATTAGGATCAGATAATTCTTGTCTATTTATCAGTTGATTTAACTTTGAATAAATTAAATCAAGATAAACTTGTAGAATTATTAGGAATTCATTTATTTTCATAGAGATCATCTAGATAAAGTTGTTTTAATTAGATAGCTTCTCTATTGGGTTATTTGAATTAAAACTAAGACTTTATCATATTGAATCTCAGGTGGAAAATAAAAGATTCGTTGAGATTTTTCTCGACAATTTGGCATGCCGATCCTTAGGTTCGACCTGTCGATGGGGCAAGTTCGGCATGCCGGTTAGACAGATCGGCATGCCGATCGCGCGATAAAAAGATCACGCGTTTTCACACGGATTTCATTAGATATTGATTGGAATTTGATTCTGATTCAAATTTTGAGGCATTATCTGATAAGGACTGACTCTTGGACCCAACATCTATAAAAAGGGAGTGAGTCTACCTATTATTTAGATCAATTGAGAGATGAAGAGTGATACTCTGCAAGTGAGATTCTAAAACTCCCTAAGAGCTCTTGTTCACAAATCATGAACCCTAGCTTTAGGTTCTCTCAATTAGTTGGAAGGAGAGTCACCTAGTGGAAAAGCTGTACGTGTGAGCCCACACTCACTCCAATCGTGGATAGAGAATAGCAAAGAAGGTTAGTTGGTTGAGGTCCTTTTGGAATGTTACTTCTCGTCATAAATTGCGGGAGTTCTTTGGCATTCAAAGGTTAGTAAGATCTGGTTAATTTATCAATTTAGCATGTCAAACTTGTGTTTTGAAAAATACTATGATATAAAAAATTTTAAAATTCCGCTGCGTACTATTTTTCCAACAGTAATATCTGCCAACCAATCCAAGACCCATCAACATTGGTAGAAGAAAAGGGAAAGCTCCAACCCCAGTTCACACCATGACTTTAGGGAGCTTAGACGCTCAGACCAGTAATGTAGTCGTCGACAGTATGGTTTTAGTTTCTTAGTCTCTAGCACATGTTTTATTCAATACTGGTGCCATTCATTCTCTCATTTCAAGTTCATTTGTACATGCCTTGGGATTAGAGATAGAAGAATTTGATGAGCCTTTGATTACTACCTCACCCTTGGGACGGGTGTGTGTGAATTGTATTTGTAAATCTTGTAAAATAAAGATTGGGGGTGAGACTCTTAAGAGTGACTTGATTGTAATCACCATGAGTACATATGATGTAATTTTAAGAATGGATTGGTTGTCCAAGTATAATGCTATCGTAAATTGCAAACTTAGAAAAGTAAGCCCAGTGTCTGATAGGAGAATGACGATCATTTACTAGAATGCTAATGATCGAATGATGAGTAAGTGTCTCATGAAGACATACCTCGGGAGACAAAAGAATCTAGTTTGCTATGCCTTCCTTATGAATCTAGAAGAAGAGTCCAGTACATTGGGAAGAAGTGCAGCGATTCCAGTGGTTGAAGAGTTTAAAGATGTCTTCCTTGATGAGTTATCAAGATTGCCACCACATCAGGAAATTGAGTTTGGATTTGAGTTGCTTTCAAAAACCGCTCTAATTTTGTAGCACCTTATTGGATGGCACCAGTAGAGATGAAAGAGTTGAGAAAGTAACTTTAACAGCTTATTGACAAGGGGTGAATTCGAAATAGCACATCACCGTAGGGTGCATCGGTTTTGATTGCTAAGAAGCATGATGAAACCCTTAGGTTATGTATTAATTACCGTTAGCTAAATCAGGTCATCGTGAAGAACAAGTATCCACTACCCAAGATCGATGAGTTATTTGATCAGTTGGGAGTTCGCGGTACTTCTTGAAGATAAACTTATGATCTGGATACCATTAGCTCAGGATTAAGGATGAAGACATCCCCAAGACAGCCTTCAAGACCTAGTATGGACATTTCAAGTTTTTGGTGATGCCGTTTGGATTAACAAATGCTCTGGTAGCTCTCATAGATCCGATGAACAGGATATTCAAGCCTTATCTAGATCAATTTGCAATTGTGTTTGTTGATGACATATTGATCTATTCTAAGACCTGGGAAGAGCATGAGCAACATCTTAGGATTGTGCTTTAGACTCTACGGGAGCACCTATTGTATGCTAAGAGGGAAAAGTGCGAATTTTGGCTAATCGAAGTTAAGTTTTTGGGACATATCATCCTTGAGCAAGGTATCTCTATGGATCCTTCTAGGGTAGAAGCCATAGTAGAGTAGGAATGACCGAGGAATGTGGCAGAGATTCATAGTTTCTTGGGACTTGTAGGATACTACAGAAAATTTGTGAAGGATTTTTCAAAGATAGCAGCTCCACTGACGCAATTGATCAGGAAGACTGCTAGATTTGAATGGGATGAGAAATGCGAACTCGCTTTTCAAGAGTTAAAGAATCGGTTGACCACTGCACTAGTATTGTTCATCCTGAGTAGTGACGAGTCGTATGAAGTTTACACAGATGCCTTAGGACATGGACTTGGATGCGTGTTGATGCAGCATAGACATGTTGTGGCATATAGGTCACGATAGCTAAGGCCTCCCGAGCAGAACTACCCCTTTCACAACTTTGAGCTCGCAATAGTGATTCATGACTTGAAGATCTAGAGATGATATCTATATGGGGTGACATTTTAGGTTTTCTCATATCACAAAAGTTTGAAGTATCTGTTCACTCAGAAGGATTTGAACTTGAGGCAACGAAGATGGATGGAATACATGGAGGATTATGATTTCGCATTACAGTATCATCCAAGAAAGGCTAATATAGTCATAGATGCGCTCAGCAGGAAGTCTTCTAGATTTCTCGCATGTTTGGCACTTGAAGACTAGAAAAGAGATGCAATGGTCAGTGAATACGGGCTATAGTACTATGAAGACTACGATCGAGTTTTAGTGTACCATATGGAGTCAACCCTAGCTCTTATCCAGATGGTGAAGTAGAATTAATGGCTAGACTAGCACCTGCAGGGAATATGGAGGCGAATCCAAAACGGGAAGTAATTTGAAGAATATAGAATACATGTAAATGGGTCGTTATACTTCAGGGAACATCTGGCAGTACCTACGATCATGAAGTGACAAAGGCCGTAATAGACCAAGCTCACAAGTTTCAATTTGCTATTCATCCAAGGAGCATGAAGATGTATAGCGATCTAAAGAGGCAATATTGGTAAAGAGGCATGAAGAAGGATGTTCGAGAGTACGTGGCCAAGTGCACAACTTGTCTCCAAGTGAAGGTCGAGCACCAAAAGCCAACAGGTCAACTTCAGCTGCTTCTTTTTCCATGGTGAAAATGGGAGCACATCACGATGGATTTGCTCATCCAATTGCTGAGGACTAAGCAAAGGCATGACGCTATTTGGGTCATCATTGACTAGTTAAAGAAATTAGCACATTTCATCCCTTTTAGGTCAACATGTTCGAGGAAAGTTCTCGAGGAGCTATATCTGCAGAATATAGTGAGGTTGCACAGAGTCCCTTTATCCATCACTTTTGATAGAGACACTCGATTCAACGCCAAGTATTGAAGGAGCTTTTAGGAAGCCTTAGGCACATAATTGAACTTTGTCACGGCCTTTCATCCTCAGACTAACGAGCAATCTGAGCGAGTCATTCAGGTCCCTGAAGAAATGTTACGTACATGTGTACTAGACTTCGGTGAAAATTGGAAGAAGTATTTGCATCTGGTAGAGTTTGTGTACAACAATAGCTATCAAGCAAGCATTGGGATGGCACAGTTAGAAGCACTTTATGGACGACCGTGTCGGTCATCGGTATGTTGGGCAGAACCAAAAGGCAGGATTGTTCTTGGGCTAGATGAGATCCATGACAACAATGAAAAGGTCACCGTAATACAAGATTGGTTGAAGGTTGCTCAAAGTAGACAGAAGAGTTATGCGGATAGGGGACACTGACCCTTGGAATTTGAAGTAGGAGATTTCATTCTCTTGAAGGTTTCACCATGCAAAGGTATTATGCATTTCGATGTAAGTGGGAAACTTGCATCGAGTATGTTGGACCGTTCGAGATTACTCAATATGCCAGTGTAGTCACTTATTGACTTGATCTTCTCCCAAGCTCTCTCACGTTCACGATGTATTTCATGTGTCAATGCTTTGGAAGTGTCCGCTCAAGTATTGCAAGATAGCCTCATTCCATGATGTGCAGATCTACGAGGACACAAAATACGAGGAGGTGCTAGTCCAGATTATAGACTAGAATATGATAAACTTACAACGCCGTGATATACCTTTAGTGAAAGTCGTGTGGCAGCATCACGAAGTGGATGAAGCCACTTTAGAGTTCGAATCAACTATGCGGGAGTTGCATCCACATTTGTTTTGTTTCTAAGCTAATTTGTAATTTCATGAATGAAATTTCTTTTAGAGGTAGAAAGCTGTAACACCCTAAAATTAATTAAGTAAGATTAATGTGTAACATGGTGTATTAGTGAGCTTAAATGTAATCTTAACATAATTTAATTAATTGTGGTGTTTTTTGATTTATTTCATTTTTCATTATTTTAATTGTTATTTTGAATATTTGGAATAAAACAATTTGTCGAATGACCAGCACATCTTATTTTGGAAAACTACATGTGAGACATGGTTTTCACACAATAAAACCACCTTCCCTCCCACTCTATTTATTTTCCTCTCTCACTTTCTCTTCCTCACTCTTAGACTCACACACTCTCTCCTCGCTTTCATTCTTGACTCTTTCACTGTCCCTCTTTTTCTCTCTTCCCTTTCAATCTCACTTCAAAATTTTTAGCTCAAGCTTTGATCTCCAGCTAGATTGGAAGCTTGGAAGCAAGATTGAGCCTCTATAAACATGATTCAAAGCTTGAATTCGAGGTTGGTTTACTAAACTTTCAAACTTTTTCTTAATTTTTTCCATTTTCCTTGTAAGTTGCAATCCAAACTTTTTTGAGCTTAGGAATCCCTTAATCCAAGTTTGTGGAACCTAGATTATCAAAAATCTAAGCTAGATATAAAAAAAACCAAACTAAATCAAGTTTTTTTCTATTTTTCTCTATTTTTTGGTTTATTTGAAAATTTCCATAGAAATCCATTAGAAAGTGTTTAAAAGTATTTCATCATGTCATTCTATAATGTTTTTATGCTATTTGTGCTTTGGGAATTGAGAAAAACAGGTTTGGAAGGATTTTGGGCTCGGATTTGGTGAAAACCTAAGGCCTGGAGCCTTCTAGATTTTTCTAGTTTGGCAGGCCAAACTTCAGGTTCTGGAGGTTAGATTCATGAGTTTGGCAAGCCAAATTCATATCATTAGCAGGCCAGACTCATAGCAGGTTCGGCAGGATGAACCCCTATGGTCGGCAGGCCAAACTCAACAGTTTAGTAGGCCAGACCAGGGAATCCGACAGGCTGATTGGGCTTTATGAAAATTTGTTGTTTTTCATTAGTTTCTACTATTTAAAACCTAAACGAAGATTTTAATCTAATGGCTTGATTTCATGAACTTTAATGGCACACTAAGATGCCATAAGATTGCAATGTAGAGTATATACTCTAAGATAGATATTAACAAACCTTGTTTATATTTAAGGTTATTCCTAATTTCATGGAGCTAACGTATAGCAGATCGGGACTACAGTGCTGAGACTATGGTGTCAGGTATCAAGGTAAGATTTCTACCCCTTCTTTAATAGCCAGGTTTTGAATGGTTTTGGCCTTAAAATGGATTCTTTCAAAATGTTTTCAATGAATAATTGAAAAAGACTTTTATCAGTGTTTTCATAAATAGTTGAATGATGATATGATCATAATGAACCACATAATGAATGTAAATTATTATATTTAGTAAAATAAGATTTAAACAATGATAGAAATACACATATAGTCATGATGACATTACTTAGATATCAGGTCATGTAGAGTGCAACCTTGGGAGCAGGTCCCTAAATCCAGCTGGGCCACTATAGTGGTGAAATCTTTGGTTTGCCTTAGAAAGATAATATGATCCCTTTTAGACAAGCAAGATTTGTTTTTGGTAAGAATGATTTATTTGAATTTATTTTTTTAATTTCGTTTTCTAAATGTTTTCTTGAATGATAAATTTTGTATTAAAATTAAATGTTTTTTAAAAAAACTAAGTCCTACTAAGCCTTTCGTTCACTTTTAATTTGTTTTCAAACCTTTCCTCTTCTAGGTGGAATTTAGCTTAGGACCGATTGGGAGGCTATCGATCGGACTCGTGAGTATTAGAAGATTTTGAATAAGTTATTTATATTAACTAATCAAAGCATGTAATACTTTAATTTCCCATTTCTTATATCGGACTATGGTTGTAATTTTAATTATCATCGATACTATATGTGTGCACACTAATGTAGGTCTAGTGACGCCCAATCCTTGCTTATTTGCTTTTTTTACTGTTGTATTTTGTCTTATCTATTTTATTATTTCAATAAATGCTTTTAAAAGGGTTTTAAATTCATCACGTTTTCATAATCACCTTAATTCTTAAATTGGCAATTTTTAACTAAAATTTGTTTAAATTATCTTAATTAATCCATTACGTCATCTCTTGGATTTTGGGGCATGACATTGTGTTTAGACCTCTACCTTAACTTAGCCTTCGTAGATGTCAGTTTTGGTGAACCATTATGACAAACCTGAAAAATTCAATAGACTGAATTTTAAGACTTAGTAGCAGAAAATGTTATTTTGTTTGATAACGTTGAATCTTAAAGGATTCTTAAAAAGGGATCTTCCAACTGTTAGAGAGGATGAAATTGATGCTCAAGCTTTCAATACTCTTAAGGCTTGAAAGCACTCTAACTTTCTTTGCTAGAATTATATTTTAAATAGCTTGGTGGACACCCTGTATGGTGTGTATAGCTCAAAGAAAATAGTTAAGGAACTGTGGGAATCCTTAGGCCATAAGTTAGAGGATGCTGGTGCTGAAAAGTTTTTAGTGGGCTAGTTCCTAAACTTTAAGATGGTGAACTCAAACATTGTGATAAGTCAAGTTCAAGAACTTTAACTGATCATTCATGAGATTCACACTAAAAGAATGGTCATTAGTGAGTCTTTTCAGGTATCTGCAATTATTAAAAAGCTACCCCTTGTAACCATATCTTTCCGCATACAAACCTTATATGGATCCAAGATTTACTAAAATAGTCACAAACATTTTGTTTGCTTATTATATAACTGATAACACTATAAAAATAGAGTCTAATTTGATTTTATTTTTAATTGAATAATAATATTATTCTTACTACTATTACTATTATTATTATTATTATGTTCTCTTCTATTTATCTCATTTTCCCCTTTTGTGTAGCCCAAAAATGTTAATTTGGAGCAGAGTGGCGGCGAAATAATGAAGAAAATACTAAGAAAATTCAAATTGCGTTCGCACGAATCAAAACCCAATTGCGCGACTTAATCATTGCTAAAAGTCCCCATCATCACCGTCCGGTTAGAGCACCCAACGGTCCAGATCTGCGCTTGTACAAAGCCGACACGGGTGCGTTAGACGTTAACAATAGCAGACTTTATCCTCTCTCAGCATGACACGCTTCCAACTGCGGGTGAATTATCTCCATGCTCGATCCAGTACGGTGTTGCACAACCTCGTATCCCATGCACTCCACTCCAGCGAATCCCTTTTCGCCACGTGGTATAGCTAGGCCAACAGCCAATTGAGCTCCACCACGTGTTGGTCGCCCCAAGCCTGCTGCAGTTTTTTCTCTCTCTCTCCCCCTCTCATTCCGGCGTGGGTTTTGAGGAGAATAAAAAGAGTTGTCGGAGTTTTTGAAGGGGAAGCCTCCATTTTTGCAGCACAGCGGCGGAGCTCCATATTATTGGGGATTTGGGAGGGTTGGTTTTGAAGCGAGAAAAATGATAAAGAAAAGAAAAAAAATAAAAATAAAAATTTGGTTTAGTTTTATTTTGGTTTTAGTTTTTATTTAATTTTAGATTTAGCCATTTTATTTTTGAGACATCATTGAGGGCATTTATGGAGTTACAAGGAGGAAGAAGAAGAATATTAGGGAGGGAAAAAATTTAGAGCTTGTGACATCTCCATAATTTTTTTTTTCATTTTTATTTTCTAAATTTTTGTATATTCTAGAATACTTGAATATTGGTGCTATTTATTTTTATTTTTAATTTAGTTTTATTTTTATTTGTGTATTAGCTTTGTGTTCTAAGGTTCTAATAGAACCTATTAATGAATTTTGATTTATTTATGCTTTCTTGGATTGGTTGTTGATTATTAGAATTTGTTTACCCTATCGTGTACTTAGTGGTCTTAGTGGTTTGGCTATTCATTAGGTGTAGTTGTTGGACTAAATTGAAATTAGAAAATGGATTTTTAGTCTTGATCAATAATGGGATGACATAGGCAATTTGGAATAGGAATATATCCTTATTGTATGTGTAGTCATTGTGAATACTTGAACATAATGAATTTATGTTAATTAGTTCCTCACAGGAATATAGGAGTCTTAATTAACATGAATGTGGCAACTAGTTTATCGAAAGAGGCGAGTAAGTAATTTAATGCATTTAATTAATAATTTCATTAATTAAAATTAATTATTTAGAGGGTAAATTTAATTCAAATGAACTTAACCGGTGACATTAGATCCCTAGATTTTTTTATTATTTTAATTTTGTTTATTTAATTTAATTTTATTAGTTTCATTTTATTTTCTTTTAAATCGATTATTTAAATAATCCTAAAGTTAATATAACTTTGATAATTAATGAATATATATCAAACATAATCTCCATGGGAGTAATAACCGTACTTTAGGTATACTTTAATACTTGCACGATGCCGTGCACTTATGAATTTCCAACTAACAAAAATCAATGATATGAAAATAAATAGGACAATATCTTATTGAACATGCAATATATCATTATTATTTAACATAGAATATCTATTAATACAAGTATTTAATTACTTAGGGCACTAATCTTAACATAACCTGCAAATTTTTTACTCGTTAATTCTACTACCAACTCTCCTTTATAACTTCATTTTTTCCAAAGGTAAGAGAACAAGAAACCTAGTAACAAAGATACCTCAAAAGAGGTGCTCAGAGGCATATTTATATTGTAAGGTGGAGTGTTAAAATTTCACTTCGTGTCTTTTATTTATATAACACCCTCATGATGAGACTGTAAAAATGCATATTTTTTATTGCTAAAATTAATCATTTTGTATTAACATTTCTCATTAAACATTAATTATAGCATTTGTGTGATAAATAGTATTTTAGTGTGTTTGGGTAAAATAAATATGTTTTTAGTGTGTTTTATATTAATAATATTTTTAGTAATTTTTAGAATCATTCCAATGCGTTTTATAATTAATTAGTTTGTAAATATATAAAACCGTAAAAATAATGTCATGTGATTTTATTTTGAGTATGAAAATATTTGTAAATAAGTTTTTAGTTTGTAAATATGTTTATAATATTTTAATAAATTCTAAAAATATTTCTGACTATTAAATAATATATCTGTTAAAGTTTATTAATTTTAGAAATCTTTATTTATTTTTAGTATGTTTTTTTGCGTTTTATTGTAAAATAAAAATTTTTACATTATTGTAAAAATTATGTTTATAAAATTATTAATTTTAATTTGTTAATTTTATTTTAAATTTGAAATCTGTAAGAAAAACAGAGAAAAACAACACAAAAATGGGCAAAACGAACCTCAAATGCATGAAAAAATCAAAAGAAAATAAAAAAAGCCATGTGGCGTCTCCAAGGCCATCTTGATCACTCCTCAAAGCAAATCTTGGTCGTCTGTGTGTCCGAGTACCCCCTCAAAATCTGATGAGGCAAGTTCCACATGTGCCTATGCTCGTCACCCTTCGATTAGTGTACCATGACTTCATCAATGGTGGCGATTGCTTTATTTGACCCCAATTAATTATGAATGTTGTTGCTCAGCCACATGATCTAGTCTTTACTTAGGTTTCCATGCATTTGAAGGCCTAGGTCGTGTCTCCACTCAGCTACCGTGTGTCGCATCCGACAGGAATGCATAGTTAAGTTAACACAAAGAAGAGCTCTTCTACGTGTGAAAAAAGGAAGAAAAAAAATAAAAGAAATATAATAAAATTAGATTTCAAATTTGATTAAAGAGATATGAGCGGCAAGTCTTAATAAAAAAATCTGAAAAAATCTCATTTTGCAATCTTAGTCATCTTGCAATGAAAAATATTCAAATAAAATAATAAATAAAATAATGTAAAAAATCATGTAAATAGTTTAAATACCCCTCCCATGGCATTATTCTTCACCCCTTCTCCATGCGAGAAATTCCTCTCCTTTTGTAAAAATGTACTTCTAAGTTTTAGTTTTTCTTTTCTTAGGTTCTAGTTTAGTTTTTGTAAAATAGTTTTAAGTTTAAGTTGTTGTAATTTTTAGTTATGTTTAATATTATGTGTACTTTTACCTTAGATATGTCTTTCTAAATTTTTCTTTTTAGCTAAAAAGAGAGGGGGAAATTCTTGCAAAATTAAGTTAAATATTTTTATTTTTTCATAGTTTTCTTAGCAATTTTAATGTCAAAATCATTTTTAGAAAATTTATGATTACATGTTTACGTGGCTAAAATTCTTGTAAAATTAAGTTTTAATTTATCATAGATATAGGGTGGCATGAGTAATGCTTAGGAATATAGTTTTAGAAAAACTAAAATATATTTAAGTTAATTACCAGAATAAAACCTTTAATTCTTAGCATTATTGTAATTGTTGTTTCTTCTAAATTAATTTGTACTTATTATTAAAGTTCTATCTTCCATTTAAGTAAGTTACATTTCTTATTATTGAAATTCCATTTACCATTCCAATTTAAATCACATTTCTTTTTATTAAAGTTCCAAAAATCACAAAAAATCTAAAAATGGAAAACATAAAAAATATGTAAATATTGCAAATGTATTGTTATTAATTAACTTTAATCCTTAAATTCTTTAACTAATAAATAAAAATAATATAACTGATATATTGGACCTTTGAAATACATTTTCCTTGTAGGATCAACTTCAAATTCAACGAGTTTTATTACTTAGACAATCTTAAACTTGAGGTTATATCAAACTTACAATTTTAGACCCGAATAGGTTCTTGGCACTGTTGCCAGGGAACAGACATATATTATTATTGTAAATATATATTTTTTATTTTTGTACTTTTATTTTTGTGTACTTTATTTTTCTTTCTTGCCTTCTAATATTTGGCGTTTGATATTTCTAACACTTCTAACGTTCTAACTTTCTAACTTCTAATTTTTACTTTTCTACACTTTTTATTTTTCTTTTTCTTAAAGGGATAGTTGTACCGCCCTATCCTATTAATATTTTTGTTGTCAATTTTCTTTATTTTGTAGGTGCCAAAAATAAAAATAATAAAATTAAAAGTAAAAAAACCAAAAAAGCTAAACAAGTTACTATTCACGTCATTTGTATGTTTGTATTAAGTTATTGTTCATGGAGACTAAAGTTTGCTTGTTCTTTTTTTTTTTTTTTGGCGTTTGTTTGGTTTTATATGTCTAAAAAAATCTAAAATTTAAAAACAATTCGGGAAGTTTATATAGAAATCATTAAAAAATTTTCCCAACAATACTTAGAACCATATTATAGTGCTTGGTGGATATATAAGAACTTGTTAGATAGGTTTTCTTACCATGGTTTTTCCTGGGATTACTTGTTAGGAATCTTTCTAGATGGGTTAAGTCTTGAAACTAGATATTAGGTAGAAAGAGGAGATAGATAGACCACCTCTTACCAATTTCTAGTAGACCAAACTTATTATATGTTGGAAGATATGGTTGAGTATGATTATTGAAAATTAAATAACTCTAAAATTGATTTAGGTTTGGAAAATAAATCATCCTTTTAGGAACTTAGGCCTAACGATCAACTTGAAATTTTGGAACCAACTACTGAACTGTGAAATTCATTAGATTCTTCAAATAGGGAGAGTTTGGAAACCCTAAGAAAATATTTTGAATTTGTGAAGAGTGTACTAGAAAATGAAGAAAATTTAGAGCCCACCCGTTTTGAGGAAATTTGCTTTTGAAAAATTAATTTAAATGGATGAGATTATGAAGGTTGAAATCGTTAAGATTGTTAGAAGAGTATGCCTTAAGGAGTAAAAATGTAATATATTTTTGGAGACATTTTTCATCAATAAAGAATTTATTTATTATTTATATATAAAATTTTGTCCTCTTTACGTTCATATTTGTTGAATGTATGTTAAGCAAATAATAGTCTGAGACTATTGGTCTAAACCTTTAAGAATTGGGCATATGATGGATAGATTATGCGAGAGTGATGAGACTTAGAAAATGTACTTTTCTTAATGTTAAAATCAAGCATTTTGTATTAATATTTCTCATAAAACTCCTTAATTACAGCAATTTAGTGATAAACAGTGTTTTAGTGTCTTAGTGTGAAAATGTGTTTTTATGTTTAATAATATTTTCGGTAATTTTTAGAATCGTTTCGGTGTGTTAAAAAAGTATCTAGTTTGAAAATAATGAAAACCGTAAAAATAATGTTGTGTGATTTTATTTTGAGTTTTAATGTGTTTGATGGTGTGTTTTAAGTTTGTAAATATGTCCTATTATATTTTTAGTAATTTCCAAAAATATTTCCAAGTCATAAAAATTATATTTGTGCTAAATCGAAAAAGACTAGAAATTTTAGAAGTTTTTATCTATTTTTAATAAATTTTGTGTGTTTTAATGTAAAATAAATATTTTTAATATTTTTGTAAATATTATGTTTGTAAAATAATTAATTTTAGTGTGTTTGTAAATTTTAGATTTAAAATCTAGAGGAAAAACGGAGCAAAACGGTGCAAAAAGGGATAAAATCGGACATCAAATGCATAAAAAATAATTAAAAAAATCAATTTTGTATAATGGAGGACACGTGGTGAGTTTCTGACCATTGGATGAGTAGCCGAATTGATCTCAACTATTCGAAGAAGAGGAAGCATGTCAGCACGTCATCCATTACGTCAGCAAGTCTCAATAGTGCGGTCCCCGTGTCGATTCGTGATTCGCATGTGCATCACACGTGTTGACAGCTTTCACGCGCGCTAGAGAGTGCTTCAGGCTACGTCGGATCGTATGCGGGGGTCTTCACAAGCTTGCGTCTTTCCAGTTGTTGGATCGGATGACCTTGACCGATCTAACGATTCACATTTGCGGTCCCACTTGTCCCACTAGGCCCATCTTATTTAGCAATTCCAATCCATTAGATTGCGCTTTCAATGGCCACGATTAGCCTGTTTTAATATTGCCAACCGCCGAGAAGCAAGGGATTTCAAACAAATTTTCAGACAATGAAGAAGGGAATCTCGAGTAGAGAAAGAAGGAAAACGTGAAAAAAAAAATGACAAGATAGCTCTTTTCATTTTCAACGAAGACATCGTTAAAACAATAATGTAAACAATAGGCAAATTTTGCCTATAAATACCGAGGCTCTTCATCGGTTGAATATCCCTCTTGCAGTATGAGACTGATACTGCATAAATAGTTTAATTTTTAAATAGTTTAGTTTAAATTTCAGTTTTTAGTCAAGTTTCTTATAAAATATTTCTGAGTTTATGTTGTAAAAATTATGCCCAATAATATCAGTAGTACTTTATTAATTATGTCTCTCTAAATTTCTTTTTAGCTGAGGAGAGAGGGGGAAATTTTAGCAAAATTACCTTAAATATTTTTGGTTTTTCTTAGTTTTCTAAGCAGTTGTAATGCCAAAATATTTTTTTAGAAAATTTAGGATTTCAATATTTTCTTAGCTAGAACTTTGCCAAAATTACGGTTTTGATTTATCGACGACATAGACTAGCACAAATAATGCTTGAAAGGACCTTGATTACTCGTAGACAGAGAACGGCTCGGTAAATGCTTAACTTACTATCTTGGTTGTTGTTTTAGTTAAGTTATGTTGAAATGTTGCCCATTTATTAAGTTGCATTTTTGCTACATTATAGACATGAAATGGCACAATAAATGGATGGTTACTTTTGATTTATTGTCGACATAAGATGACATAATGTATTCTTAAACCAACTAATAAATAAAAAGAAAAACTAAAATATATTGAAGATAATTGTTAGAATGAAATCTTTAAACCTCAGCCTTGTTATTATTGCTGTTTTATTTCTTTGAATTGCCGTCGTTACTTTGCT
>CAMOHE010051392.1:23722-53497 GCA_946598075.1 Artocarpus hirsutus
AATAATCGGAAAGGTAAGACAGAACTTGTCCTTAAGCCGATTATGGATAATCCTATGGGGATACGATACACTATGATATGTCATGGAGACTTAGCTATACGAGCTTCGTAATTCTATAGAGTTCGAGAGTGCAGCTCCAAGCTTTTAGTGGAATAGCATTGGAGTTGATAATGTAAACAATAGGCAAATTTTGCCTATAAATACCGAGGCTCTTCGCCTCGGTTGAATATCCCTCTCGCAGTATGAGATTGATACCGCATAAATAGTTTAATTTTTAAATAGTTTAGTTTAAATTTCAGTTTTTAGTCCAGTTTCTTATAAAATATTTCTGAGTTTATGTTGTAAAAATTATGCCCAATAATATCAGTAGTACTTTATTAATTATGTCTCTCTAAATTTCTTTTTAGCTGAGGAGAGAGGGGGAAATTATAGCCAAATTACCTTAAATATTTTTGGTTTTTCTTAGTTTTCTAAGCAGTTGTAATGCCAAAATATTTTTTTAGAAAACTTAAGATTTCAATATTTTCTTACCTAAAACTTTGCCAAAATTACAGTTTTGATTTATCGACGACATAGACTAGCACAAATAATGCTTGAAAGGACCTTGATTACTCGTAGAAAGAGAACGGCTCGGTAAATGCTTAACTTACTATCTTGGTTGTTGTTTTAGTTAAGTTATGTTGAAATGTTGCCCATTTATTAAGTTGCATTTTTGCTATATTATAGACATGAAATGGTACAATAAATGGTTGGTTACTTTTGATTTATTGTCGACATAAGATGACATAGTGTATACTTAAACTAACTAATAAATAAAAAGAAAAACTAAAATATATTTAAGATAATTGTTAGAATGAAACCTTTAAACCTCAGCCTTGTTATTATTGCTGTTTTATTTCTTTGAATTGCCGTCGTTACTTTGCTTAAGTTATTTTAAATTATATGCTCTTATTGTTAAAGTTTCATTTTAATTTTGTTTACATTTCTTTTTATTAAAGTTCCAAATTATCAAAAACAAAGTATGAAAAATGCTGTAAAAATGTGTAAATATTGTAAATATATTCTATGAATAATAAATATTAATCCTAAAAATTTTCAACTTAAAAAAAAGAAAAAAATTAATATAATATATGTACTGTAACTGAATAAATCCTTGTGGATTCAATCTCGAATCCACCGAGTAAATATTACTTGAGACAATATTATACTTGGGGTTATTTTACAGTGCGTTAACAGACGTGAGATCAAGTTTTTAGGGGAATAGTATTGTTTTCAGTGCAGTATAATATTGTATAATATATTTTCTTTTTCTTTTTCTTTTATATGTTACTAACTTTTCTTTTCTTTTGTTTTATTTGTTTTCTTTTGTTAATATTTTCTGTTTTGCAGGTGTTAAGTACTGTTCACATAGAAATTTGCATGCATTTTCTGTAAGTTACTATTTGTGTAATAGTAGTTACTATTCATGTCATTATTTTACTATTCAAAAAAAATTAAAAAAATAAAAAAATAAAAAAAATCATAAAAATTTTATTTTCTTTCCTTTTCTTTGTAAAATATTTATTTTGCTAGTTTTAGGTTGTTGCCCTAGAAAGTTTTAGGTTTTTGCCCTAGAAATAAAACTTCATAAAATTTTAGATTAGGTTTTCTATAACACTTAATAAATAAATTGTGTTTTTGTGAAAAGTATTTTTTGAGAAAGTTCTGTTCAGGGGCTGGTACTAGTTTGGAATTATTTCCTATAACTGGTTCTCTTTTGGAGATTCTCCTAACACCAGTCATTCTAGGAACGCTGTTCTATCAAGCAAATAGGTTTTTAAGGAGCCTTAGCACCACCAATCTTTCCTGGTGACATTCTTGAAAAATATAATTAGCAAATTCCACAAAATCAATAAGGCAGATACTTTTCATTCACTACTTTGCTCTCCCTGAGTAAAGAAAAGCTTAGTATCTGTCTATAAAATTTTGTAAATATTTAAACAATTTGTATGCCAGTTTGCTTTCGTGAGTCTAAAAGTCATAGATTAGTTAGGAAAAGTTTAGAACCACCTTTAGTATTTGTTGTGTCTTCAAATTCACCAAAAATGACTGATGATGAAAGTGTTCATAATGAAAATATTGTTAATCAATAAATCATCAATCTTGTTGTTCGTTCAATGAGAAATTATTTGCAACCACCCCGTCAATCCATTCCGTCATGTTTGGTTTTTCCTCTCAATGCTCATCACTTTAGGTTTAAACCTGGAATGATCAACTTGCTTCTCAATTTTCATGGCTTAGAATATGAAAACCCATATTTGCATCTTAGATAGTTTGAAGATGTTTGTGCTACCTTCATTGACCAGGAAGTTTCAAATGAAATTATTAAGCTTAAACTTTTTCCTTTTTCTTTAAAAGACAAAGATAAAACTTGGCTTACTTCTTTAAAATCTAGGTCAATAGGTATATGGCAAGAAATGTAAACTGAGTTTCTAAAAAAATTCTTTCCAACTCATAAGACCAATGCTTTGAAAAAACAAATTCAAAATTTCCCAAAATGTAAAAGAAGTTTATTTTCAATGCTGGGAACGATTTAAGGATTTGTTGAATTCTTGCCCACATCATTGTTTTGAAAAATGACATTACATTAGTTTCTTTTATGAAGGTTTAACTCTTGAAACTTGTCAATTTGTTGAAACAATGTGTAATGGAGAATTCCTTGATAAAGAACCTGATGAAGCGTTAGATTTTCTTGATAACTTAGTTGAAAACTCTCAATATTGGCAATATAGTAGTTTTGAAGGCTCAATTAGATCTAATCTTGCTAATGCTTAAAGAGGTGTCCATCAACTTAGTCAAGAAAATGATCTAAATGCTAGGATTGCATATTTGGCTAAAAATTTTAAAGCCATGGAACGAAGGAATGTCCAAGAGCCCAAAATTGAAATTTTGTGTGGTGTTTGTCAAACTCTAGGACACTCAACTTATGAATGCCCAATTTTTAAGGAAGACTCCAATGAACAGGTGAATTACACAAATCAATTGGACCCACCTAGAAAGCCATTTCTATCCCCACATTCTGACACATACAATTCACAATGGAGAAACCATCCTAATTTTAGTTGGAGAAATGATCAACCACAACAACAATTTCAACCACCACCACTGCTTCCACCAGAAAATTCTCAAAGTCATCCACCATTTCCACAACAATCTCAAAATCCACAATTTGCATCAAATTTTCAAAATTTTCAAAGGCCTCCATAAAATTTTTCTAAAAATCTCCAATCCTGAGTCAAACTCTTGAAGACACTTTGCAATCTTTCATTCAAGTTCAAAAATCATTCATTCGAAAATAGGAAGTTTATAACACTTGCACTTCTCAAGGCATTCATGAAAATAAAGAATCCATTTCTAACTTCTTCTCTTCGCATTCAAGAAAAAGGCAAATTTCCTGCTCAACCTGTACAATATCCATCTCCAAATGAAGTTGCCTCTTCTAGCTCACAATTACAACAAGAAACTGTTAATTTTGTCACAACTCTTCGAAGTGGAAAAGCTATTGATAAAACTAATCTTTCAAAAGATCAAAAGGTTAATTCAACTTTGAAAAGTGGTGAAAAAATTAGTAGTGATAAGGAAAATTCTGAAAAAGAAAAGAGTGTTTCAAAAGAGAAATTTGTTCCACACGTTCCATTTCCTCAAGCTTTGCTTTCAAAAGAGAAGTTTGACAAAAATGTTGAAAATTTTAAATTGTTCAAACAAGTCAAAATTAACATTCCACTTTTAGATGCAATCAAACAAGTCCCATCTCATGCTAAAATTTGGAAAGATTGTTGTACAATTAAAAGAAAGTATAATGTGACTAAAACTACATTTTTAGCTAAGAATGTTAGTTCCATTATTCAACATGATTCATCATTGAAATACAAAGATCCTGGTTGTCCTACAATTTCTTGTATCATAGGAAATACTCAAATTGAACATGCTTTGTTAGACCTTGGTGCTAGCATTAACCTTTTACCTTATTCTATTTATCAGCAATTAGGTTGAGGTGAACTAAAGCCAACTTCTATCCACTTCAATTAGCTGATTGATCTGTAAAAATTTCAAGAGGTGTTGTTGAGGATGTGTTAGTCCAAATTGATAAATTTTACAACCCAGTAGATTTCATTGTTTTGGATACATAACCTGTCACAAATTCAAATGTTCAAATTCCTGTCATTTTAGGTCGTTCATATCTTGTCACTTCTAGTGCCTTAATTAATTGTAGAAATGGAATACTAAAATTGTCTTTTGGGAATATAACTTCAGAATTCAACGTTTTTAACATGGCACAATCACCATCTGGAAAGTGTGAAGTGAACTTTGTTGAGAGCAGTACTTTTGGAACTTTTGTTGATCCTTTGGCTGATTTGGCTAATTCTTTTGATTTGAATGTTCCACCCAAAGTTAATAACCATCCTTTGAATGTTTTTGATGACCAAACTCTTGAAGCTACAAATTCAAGTTTTGAAGCTAAATGTGAAAATGAATTCTTGAAGAAGTACTTGAGGATAAGGTAATGGGTGACACTATGAATGATCTCATGTATGATCTTATGGATGAATAAGAATTTCATCAAAGATTCTTTACAGCTGCTGGCAACTTAACTTTTTAAGAGTGCTATCTTTTGGGAGGATTTAGAGCAACTCTTCCACCAGTCATCAACATTGACGATTCCGACTCCTATTTTGAAACTAAAATCATAGTTATAGATTAATGTTTGTATTATATTTATGTTTTTGTTTTGTATGTTGTCTCTTTATTTTCTTTGTTTTTCCTAAAAATCAGAAAAATAATTTCAAAAATTCATTAAAATGGCAGAAATTATGGAGGTTATAATCAACAAGATTAGTTGGTATTTTTGTATCAATGGCCTTTTGAAATGCATTTTAAAGAAATGATTTTCAATGAATTTTTTTGAATTTTAGACTTTTGTAAATAATTACAAAAAACATAAAAATTGAAAAACTCAAAAACACAAAAATATTTTCATTTCTTAGTAATCTTTTAGGTTACTTTTCTTTAGCCCATTATTCTCGCATATGTCTATGCAGTCTTCCTATTGTCTAAACAGAAATCCACCCCTGTCTATAAAATCCGTTACTGTGCATTTAAGCTAAAAAATCTTTGTTCTTTTTCTTTCAAAATTTCTCGTTTTCTCTCTCGAATTTTCTCTGCCTTCTCGCTAAAATTCTTAGAAATTCTTCAAAACTCTTTCAAAGTTCTTCGATCTTTCAAACACTTTTTCCAAAAAATCTTTAATCTTCTTTTCATTTGCTTTCATAAAAATCTCTCCAATTCTCTCTCAAATTCTCTTTCAAAGCTTTCAATTCACTCTCAAGAATCTCTCTGTTTCTTTCAAGTCATAGATCCTAAATACGAACATTTGAAGAAATGTTTCCCTTTACTTTCTCAAAGAGAGATTACGAAGAAGTACAAAACTTGAATCATTCGCTTCTGGGTTCTTTCTCTTTTTAAAGTTCCAACCGATGCAAAAATGTACATAGAAGGTCTTGTTCGTCCAAATGATGTAAATAATGTAGGTTCGCCTGGTATGGGTACAAGTCTATGTGCTAGAAAAAGAAGACCTCATCGTATGAAGTCAAAATGTTATAAATGTTCTTGTCAAACTTGTTTTGGAAAATTTCCCTCACCTGGTTTCGTATCTAGAAATAGGGAAGATAAAATTCAATTCTGTTAAAATAGTCTTAGGAATGAGAACTTAGAAGATCTCTGAGTTTCTCTTGAGTCCTATCCAAGTGGATACGTTTGGGGAGCTATGAAACAACTTTGGCCTTAATTTCATGTAGAAAAGGAACGTCTTGGGAATCTGACGCTAAAAGACTCAACTGTTCAGTTTGCGAGAATGTTAGATGGAAAGCAAACTCAAGATCCTTCTACTTTAGAACAAGGTCGGTAAAGTATTTTTCTTTGTTTCTTTGTATGTTTGTCTTAAAAAAAATCATAGAAAAAAATAAAAAAAAGAAAACTGTTGAAAATTTATTCGAGATATGATCATGGTTTTAATAAAAAATCATCAAAACAACTGAGTAACAGAATTTCTAGAAACATATTTTGATGAACAAAAGTTTTCTTTAACTCGTTCTCGAATAAAATTTCATCAACAAAAAGGTTTTTGTTTTGTGTGATTTTAACAGTAGTTGTTTAATAATTGTGTTTGTATTGTTTATCTTTTAATAATAATATTTTGACTTTTCTTCTTTTGTCAAATGTGTAATTTTCTTTGGTAGGTATCTTGTGTGTCGTGTAAGATAAGCTTTGCTTCGATCTTTAAAATTAAGTCCCATTCGTCAAAAGTTGTACAATAAAGTCTAGTTTGTCAAAAGGTAAATAGTTTTGTCAGATAAAAATTTTCAAAAAGTCTACAGATGTGTCACATTTATCTACCTGTCCTTATCCATCATCGTAGCTGTCTTTACCTAATTTTATCCAATGTTCTCCTTAGGTGTGTATAAAAAATCCCTTTAGTTCTTAAGTTTTTCTCAAAACGGACTTATAAGATAGAGTTAGTCTAAAAAAAAAAAGAGTCTTAGTTTTAGTAATGGATATGGAGTCCTCGTCTTAGTCGTCTTTAAAGTTCAACAATATTTGTGTATTTTGCAGTTCTAAATCAGGAAAAGGTATTGATTACATAGAAGTTGCATTTCATTTAGGTTATGTCTTGGCTAAAAAAAGATAAATCTAGTCAATCTAGCCTATAGAGGAGGTAGTCTAGGTTTAATGGGTACTGTTGCTGTTGGAAGTCGTTCTGGAGGTGCTGGAGCTTTAGGTATTATTCCAGGTGTTTTCGCTCAAAGTCGTTTATGTGGTCCTACTATTGGTGTTGAAAGAATAGTCGCAGGTATTCTTGAGCGAATAAGAGACATAGAGTTTGCTTCTGATGCTTTCATTACTTTACCTGGAGGTCTAGGAACTCTAGAAGAACTTTTTGCCATTGCTAGTTGGGAATTGTTAGGACTACACTCTAAACTTGTTGGTTTGTTAAATATAAATGGTTACTTTGATAGTTTACTTAGTTTTTTAGATCGTGCTGTGGAACAAAGATTTCTTGAAGAGTCAAGAAGAAAGATTTTTATCTCTGCCTCTACTGTAGAGGAATTGCTTGAAAAAATGCAAGTCATTGATCCTAAGGCAGACACTACAACATCAAAGTTTTGCAGAAAATGCAAACGAGATTTGGATCTTTCTCTTTAAACTCTATCTCTTTTAGTTTACCTACAGCATCATCGTTTATGTTTTTGTTTTTGTTTGTCATTGAATAACCGCTCTTGTAAATATATGTTGTTACTCTTCCTACTTAATCTTATTAAACATTAGGAACAATGTTCAATTTAGGTTGGGGGAGAGGGTTGTGTTAATTTTTTTTTGTGATTGAATCTGGGACTACTTTTAAAAACCAAGCGAAAAATAATAATAATAATAAAAGGTGTACTGTTTATAAGACTTTGAGGTTCATGTGTTCCTAGGTCGAGATGGCTGAGTGAAGGATTTGTCTTGAAACGCGTCTCGATAATGGTCAGAAAATGAAGTCCTTTGTGTTTGTAAATTTTCATCTTTACATTTTTCTTCTTGTGTAGCATGCAAGTTTAAAGATGGCTAAGGTAAGGACTACTTAATATTCTTGAAATGCATCTTTACCTTGGTAGAAGTAGCTGAGTAATAGAGTGACTAGCATTCTTAAAACATATTTCTACATGATTGTAAAAACTGTGTGTTTGCATTGCATTTGATTATAAAAAAAAAGCTAAAAAAAATTAAAAGAATTAAAAAAACTAAAAATAATAAAAAAAAAATTTAAAAATATTTTCAGTGATTTGCCTCATGTCTGATGACGATATCAAGATTATAGCATTTTCATGACTTGTGGTAAATTTTAAATATTATTTAAGTTTATGTTAGTTTCTTTAGTTTGCCTTATATTTAGGTTGAAATTTTCCCAAAATTTGAACACAAAATCTTGTACTATGATTTGTTATATTAATTTAGAGACTGTTCATGTTAACATAATTTGGTTTATTTTTATAAAATCTTATAACTTGTTTAAATCCCTCTTGAGACGAAATCCTAGATAACACTAAGTTATAGATATAATTTAGGCCATCTTTGGAACGTTTGAGCCTTTCACGCCTACCTAAAGATATTTTATATCCCTAGTTATCTCGTTGTGCTTAATGTTCTATTTTCTTCGTGACCCATATATTTAGCCTAGCCTTTTTAATAAATTCATAATCCTTTTCTTTTACCTTTCACTCATAAGGCATTTGTTCTTTCAAGTGTAATCGGGTTTATGCCAATGTTATGGGAGGTTGGGATGGGTTAAGAATATTTGTTACATTTGTAAAATATGTAAGTTTATTGTAACTCTTTAGTTATTTTTGTATTTTAGTAAAAAAAAAAAAAAGAAAAAAATGAAAAAAAATTGAAAAAAAAGAAAAGTTAAATAAAAGTGGTTGACAAAGGAAATTTCATTTCGAGTTCGGATTGTAAACTTTGGGGATTAGATTGTACATTTTAAAGGTTCAAAATTTTTGTAAGTGTCTTATGGGAAAACTAAGCCTCAAATATATCTTTCATCCTACCTTTGACCCAAGCCTTACATTACAAGCTGAACAAAGTCCTAAAGGTCTTTAACAAAGTGTTATTCTACATTAGTGGAGAAAGGGATGGAAAACAAATTAATAAGAATTTATTTAAATAAATTAAGTTATATTAATGTAAATTTATCTGGTTAATATGCATTGATTAGGAATAGAAATCACACACACATGGAAAAATTCATCTTAAGTATTCGACATACTTTAGAAATGAACCATAACTTAATAAATATTTACATGTTTACTATAAGGCATGAATATGAAATAACCCTGAAGAAAATCAGTGAGGAATCACCAGTTTTTCAAAAATCAAAAACCTTTTGTCTGTTTTAAGTTTTATCGCTTTAATTGCTCGGGACTAGCAATACGCTGGTTGGGAATGTGATGAGACTTAGAAAATGCACTTTTCTTAATGTTAAAATCAAGCATTTTGCATTAATATTTCTCATAAAACTCCTAAATTACAGCAATATAGTGATAAACAATGTTTTAGCGTCTTAGTGTGAAAATGTGTTTAAAAATGTGTTTTTATGTTTAATAATATTTTCGGAAATTTAGAATCATTTCGGTGTGTTAAATAAGTATCTAGTTTGTAAATAATGAAAACCGTAAAAATAATGTCGTGTGATTTTATTTTGAGTCTTAATGTGTTTGACGATACGTTTTAAGTTTGTAAATATGTCCTAACATATTTTTAGTAATTTCTAAAAATATTTTCAAGTCATAAAAATCATATCTATGCTAAAGCGAAAAAGACTGAAAATTTTAGAAGTTTTTATCTATTTTTAATTAATTTTGTGTGTTTTAATGTAAAATAAATTTTTTTTAATATTTTTGTAAATATTATGTTTGTTAAAGAATTAATTTTAGTGTGTTTGTGAATTTTAGATTTAAAATCTGGAGGAAAAATGGTGCAAAAAAGGACAAAATCGAACATCAAATGCATAAAAAACAATTAAAAAATCAATTTTGTATAATGGAGGACACGTGGCAAGTTTCTAACCACTGGATAAGCAGTCGAATTGATCTCAGCCGTCCGAAGAAGAGGACACGTGTCAACATGTCATCCATTATGTCAATAAGTCTCAGTAGTGCGATCCACATATCGATCCGTGATTCACGTGTGTATCACAAGCACCGACAGCTTTCATGTGCGTCAGAAAGTGCTTCAGGTTGTGTTGGATTGTATGCGGGCATCTTCACAAGCGTGCATCTTTCCAGCTGTTGGATTGGATGACCTTGACTGATCTATCGGTCCATATATGCTGTCCCATTGGTCCCACTGGGCCCATTTTATTCAGCGATTCCAGCCCATTAGATCGCGCTTTCAACGGCCACGATCATCCTGTTTCAATACTGCCAGCCGTCGAGAAGCAAGGGATTTCAAACAAATTCTTAGACAATGAAGAAGGGAATCTCGCGTGGAGAAAG
This sequence comes from Artocarpus hirsutus, assembly GCA_946598075.1. Lineage (NCBI taxonomy): Eukaryota > Viridiplantae > Streptophyta > Magnoliopsida > Rosales > Moraceae > Artocarpus > Artocarpus hirsutus. The sequence goes on from CAMOHE010051392.1 coordinate 33,793, forward strand.
AAGGAAAACGTGAAAAATAAATGACAAGATAGCTCTTTGCATTTTCAACGAAGACAATAGTAAAACAATAATGTAAATAGTAGGCAAATTTTGCCCATAAATACCGAGGCTCTTCGCCTCGGTTGAATATACCTTCTCATAGTGTGAGATTGATATTGCATGAATAGTTTAATTTTTAAATAGTTTAGTTTATATTTCAGTTTTTAGTCTAGTTTCTTGTAAAATATTTTTTAGTTTATGTTGTAAAAATTATGCCCAATAATATCAGTAGTACTTTATTAATTATGTCTTTCTAAATTTCTTTTTAGTTGAGGGGAGGGGGAGAAATTTTGACAAAATTACCTTAAATATTTTTGGTTTTTCTTAGTTTTCTAAGTAGTTGTAATGCCAAAACATTTTCTTAGAAAACTTAGGATTTCAATATTTTCTTAGCTAGAACTCTGCCAAAATTACGGTTTTGATTTATCAACGATATAGACTTACACAGATAATGCTTGGAAGGACCTTGATTACTCTTAGACAGAGAATGGCTCGGTAAATGCTTAACTTACTATCTTGGTTGTTATTTTAGTTAAGTTATGTTGAAATGTTGCCCATTTATTAAGTTGTGTTTCTGCTACATTATAGACATGAAATGACACAGTAAATGCTTGGTAACTCTTGATTTATTGTCGACATAGGATGACATAGTGTATACTTAAACCAACTAATAGAGAAAAAGAAAAGCTAAAATATATTTAAGATAATTGTCAGAATGAAACCTTTAAACCTCAGCCCTGTTATTATTGCTGTTTTATTTCTTTGAATTGTCGTCGTTACTTTGCTTAAATTATTTTAAATTATCTGCACTTATTGTTAAAGTTCCATTTTAATTTTGTTTACATTTCTTGTTATTAAAGTTCCAAATTATCAAAAACAAAGTATGAAAAATGCTATAAAAATGAGAAAATATTCTAAATATATTCTATGAATAATAAATATTGATCCTCAAATTTTTTAACTTAAATAAAAAGGAAAAGTTAATATAATATATGTATTGGAACTGAATAAATCCTTCCCTGTGGGTTCAACCTCGGATTCATTAAGTAAATATTACTTGAGACAACCTTATACTTGGGGTTATTTTAGAGTGCGTTAATAGACGTGAGATCAGGGAGGCACGATTCTTAAGGTGACGATCTAAATTATAAGATCCGTAATTAAGGGAGTAAAGTTGGGCACTTTATTCATGTAAAGATTGTTATGCTGTTTATATCCCTAATGGGAGATAGTTTGTTTTGACCATCAGAGGTGGATTCCATGAATAGAAACATTGGCACATTGTCACAGGTGATGATGTGTTAGATCGGGACACAAAAGCGAATTGATTTCGATTAATAATTCTGTCTCGGCAAATCGATTCACTTTAGACAATCATTTGTATTGTATCCTAATCCTGAGATGAATAGTAGGCCCGTTGTCTTGACTTGTGTCTTTTGATGTACCAAAGGGTGACATTCACATTTAATAGTGGTATGCATGCCGATACGTTAGAGATATGACTTTTGATAGCGTAGACTCATTATTCATAGATATGGAATCCATAGCTCCTCTTTTGAAGTAGTGATATCCTTTTATATGCGTTATCTTATAATTGAAAAACTAGAGTGCTCAACCATTTGGATACATAGGTGTCACTGAATGGTATACTATCTTTAGATGGTAGGTTTTTTGATAGTGAGATAATGGAACATAAGATAAAAATAATCAGGAAAGTAAGACAAAACTTGTCCTTAAGCCGATTATGGATAATCCTATAGGGATACAATACATTATGATATGTCATGGAGACTTAGCTACACGGGCTTCGTAATTCTATATAATTTGAGAGTGCAGCTCTAACCTTTTAATGGAGTAGCATTGGAGTTGATAATTATGAAATGTATATCTAGGATATTGGGTTTCATAATTATTGGGTGCTTAAACTATATAAGTCCATTTGGTTCCCTTTGCTAGCTCACAAAAATCCTATAACGATATGACGTGTTTTTTTAATAATTGGTGACTTATGTCGGATTTAATAGATTGGCTGAATTCGGTAAAATCAGATAATTCATATTTGTTTATCAATTGAATTAATTTTGTGATAAAATTTATTTAAGATAAACTTGTTGAATTATTGGGATAAGATAATTCTTGTCTTTTTATCAGTTGATTTAATTTTAAATAAATTAAATCAAGACAAACTTGTAGAATTATCAAGAATTTATTTATTTTCCTAGAGATTATCTAGATAAAGTTGTTTTAATTAGATAACTTATCTATTGAGTTATTTGAATTAAAACTGAGACTTTATCCCATAGAATCTCGGAAAGAAAATAAAAGATTCGTTGGAATTTTTATCACAGGTACAGCATGTCAATCCTTAGGTTCAATATGCCAATAGAGCAAGTTTGGCATGCCGGTTAGACAGATCGGCATGCCAGCCGTGCGATAACAAGATCATGCGTTTAGACATAGATTTTATCAAATATTAATCCTGATTTGATTTTGATTAGAATTTTTGAGGCCTTATCTACTAAGGACTGACTCCTAGACCCAACCTCTATAAAAGGGGAGTGAGTCTCATTATTATTTAGATCAATTGAGAGATTAAGAGTGAAACTCTACTAGTGAGATTCCGAAAACTCCTTGAGAGCTCTCGTTCATAGATCACAAACACTAGCTTTGGGTTCTCTCAATTGGTTGGAAGGAGAGTACCTGGTGAAAAAGTTGAACGACGTGAGCCTACACTCACTTCGATCGTGGATAGAGAATAACAAAGAAGGCTAGTTGGTTGAGGTCCTTCTGGAATGTTATTTCTCTTCATTGATTGCATGAGTTTTTCGACACACAAAAAGTTAGTAAGATCTAGTTAATTTATGCATATAACATGTCAAACTTATGTTTTGGAAAATACTCTAATATAAAAATTTTAAAATTCTGGTGCGTACTATTTTTCCAACAATTGGTATTAGAGCTATGGTTTTTACGTAAATTTACAAGTTTGTTATCATGCCATATGTATAAATTATGTGATCTTGATATCTCCTATGCTTGAATTTAATTTTATAGAGAGTTGGCACTCTAGGTTTTTATATATTTTATATGTTGTCATAGATCATGTGGTTAATGTTTATTAATTAATTATGGTTGATTAAATTATTATTTAATAATTAATTAATTAATTAATTTATACCGGTTATGGTTCCTTAGAGGTTGGAATGTGTATCTAGGTTTTTCATGCAATTGATAGCAAACTATCATCTCCGTCTAAGCATTATTATTTAATTTTAAATTTGTAAAAAATTTTGTAATTAAATAATCATTCAAAAAAGACAAATCTAAAAGTCAGATCTAGAAGTTGGATGATAGCATTCCTAAGTATTTCCTGAGTCTCTAATTTTATGTTTTTGAATTGTTGAAAATTAATTAATGAATTGCATTAAAAATTGTATTTTCTGGAAAGAGGTTATCTTTGCTCGGTTGGCATGCCGTCCGTGGGACAAAAATTAGGTGACTCTAGCGGTAGGCCAAACTATCATGACTGGCAGGCCAACCTAAAACGATCGGTAGGCCGGAGGGTCATGACTAATAGGCCAATCATACAAATCAGCTTGCCAATAGAGAGCTAGAACTTTTTCCAGAAAAGGTATAGTTTTTTGTGCAGTTTTAATTTTATTTTTGGGACAATTCTAAGAAACATTAAAATTTGGATATGGTTGGAAATTTGGAGTATTTGATTTATACAGGATTGAAGACTTAAAGATAGGTATTACATGAAGAAGGACACAGCTTGAGGATTCAAGGATGAAGAATCGATAAAATTAGATCATTCGAGTCTAAAGGCAATAGGGTCGAAAGGGTTCTAGAACTTGTGCATAGTGATGTTTGCGGACCTATGAACGTCGTAGCATGAGGAGGGTATAAGTACTTTGTCACTTTCATTGATGATTACTCAAGGTATAGGTATGTGTACCTAATGCACCACAAAAGCAAAGCTTTTGACAAGTTTAGAGAGTTTCAGGCTAAGGTGGAAAAGCAATTGGGTAGACCTATAAAGGCACTTCGATCTGATCGAGGTAGAAAATACCTTTTTGATGAGTTCTTAGGACACTTATTAGAGAATGGGATTCTATTTGAGTTGACTGTGTCAAGCACTCTGCAGCAGAATGGCATGGCAGAGAGAAGGAACAGGACTTTTTTAGACATGGTTAGGTCCATGATGAGTTATTCATCATTGCCTTTATCCTTTTGGGGATATGCACTGCAAACTGCATGTTTCTTTTGAACGATGTGCCTTCAAAATTAGTATTTAAAACTTCTCATGAGTTGTGGATGGGCAAGAAGACATCCTTAAACCATATTCGCATATGGGGATGCTCGGCTCATGTTCTATTTAGGGATACGAATAAGTTGGAAGCACGTTTAGAAGTTTGGGTGTTTGTAGCATATCCAAAAGGGATTAAAGGGAGTTATTTTTAAACCCAAACGAAAATAAAGTCATGGTTTCAACTCATGCAACTTTCCTAAAGGAGAGTTACATGGATGACTTTAAGCCTCAAAGCAAAGTGATGCTTGAGGAGTTAAGGAGTGATTCAATCACTTCGTGGGCTCAGTAGAAACCACTCCAATCGGTGTAGAAAAACCAAACAAACCGAAACAACAACCTAAGGGGCTTCGGTTTAGTGGGAGGATCGGACATCAACCCGAGAGGTATATGTTCAACAGTGAGGCCTTCTTGGCTAAACCAGATGAACATGACATGGATTCTTTCACTTATGCAGAGGCTATGGAGGATGTTGATTCAAAACTCAAGATAGAGGCCATGAACACAGAGATGAATTCTATGCAGACTAATTGGGTCTAAGAGCTTGTGGATCTTCCCAAAAGGGTAAACCCATAGGGTGTAAGTGGATCTACAAAAGGAAAAAAGGAGTGGATGGAAAATTCAAAACCTTTAAGGCTAGACTAGTAGCTAAGGGATACATGCAAAAGAAATGAATCAATTATGAGGAAACCTTTTCACCTGTAGCCATGCTTAAGTCCATCCAAATTTTCTTATCCATAGCTGCTGCTCTCAATTACGAGATTTGATAGATGGATGTCAAGACGGCTTTTCTGAATGGCTATCTTGATGAGTCCATTTATATGGAACAACTAGACGGGTTCAAAGTCAAGAGTCAGGAGGGTAAGGTTTGTAAGCTGCTAAAGTCAATATATGAACTTAAGCAAGCTTCCCATTCTTGGAACATAACATTTGATCAAGTGATCAAGACTTATAGGTTCTCATAAAATGTGGATGAGCCATGTGTTTAGAAACGCATTAAGGATGGGAAGGTGGTCTTTTTACTACTCTATGTAGATGACATTCTGCTAATTGGCAATGACATAGGAATATTGTCATCGATCAAATTATGGTTGACCAAGCAATTTGACATGAAGGATTTAGGTGAGGCTAATTTTGTTTTTGGTATCAAAATTTTTGGGAAGATGAAGAACAAAATGATAGCTTTGTCACAAGCCGGCTACATAGATAAGAGTCTCAAGAGGTTTGCAATGTAGGATTCCAAGAAAGGTGGGCAACCATCTAAGTCTAGAAACTCTCTTTTTAAGAAAGACTTTGCAAGGTCTGAGGAAGAAAGAGAATACATGAAGAATGTACCTTATACCTTGGCAGTAGGTAGTCTCATGTATGCCATGCTTTGCACACGACCGGATATTTATTATGCGGTCAGGATTGTTAGTCGATTTCAGGTGGATCTAGGACCAAACCATTGGGTTGCGATCAAGCATATTTTTAAGTATCTGAGAAGGACTTAAGAGTATATGCTTGTGTATTCGGATGAGGACTTAACTCCTCTAGGAATACTGACTTAGATTTCAATCTTGCCTAGATTTGAGGAGATCGACTTCTGGGTTTGTGTTTACTCTGGGCAGTGGTGCCATCAGTTGGAGAAGTGTGAAGCAAGGTTATACTTTGGATTCAACGATGGAGGCTGAGTATGTGGTGGCTAGTGATGCTTCGAAAGAAGCAGTATGGCTCCGCAAGTTCCTTAGGGATCTTGAGGGAGTTCCTAGTGTAGATAAGGCGGTATCATTGTACTGTGATAACAGTGCGGTAGTAGCTAATGCTAAGGAACCAAGATTTTACAAGAAGAGTAAGCATATTGATCAAAAGTATCATGTGATAAAGGACTTCATCAAGGGCGGGCATGTCACGGTGTGCAAAATCACGTCAAAGGACAATTTAGTTGATCCATTCACAAAGACATTTACCGGGAGAGTCTTCGAGAGAGATGTGGAAGCTATGGGGATGCGAGATTTATCATATTCACTCACTTACTGCAAGTGGCATGCATGCCCTAAGGAGTAAAAATGTAATATGTTTTTGGAGACATTTTTATCAATAAAGAATTTATTTATTATTTATATACCAAATTTTGTCCTCTTTACGTTTATATTTATTGAATGTATGTTAAGCAAATAATAGTCTGATACTGTTGGTCTATCCTTTAAGAATTGGGCATATGATGGATAGATTATGCGGAAGACACGATTCTTAAAGTGACGATTTAAATTATAAGATCCACAATTGAGGGAATAAAGTTGGGCACTTTATTCATGTAAAGATTGTTATTTTATCTATATCCCTAACGGGAGATGGTTAGTTTTGACCATCAGTGGTGAACTTCGTGAATAAAATATTTTCACATTGTCATAGGTGACGATGTGTTGGATCGGGACATAAAGTGAATTGATTTAAATTAATAATCCTGTCTTGACAAATCGATTCACTTTAGACAATCATTTGTATTGTATCTTAATCTTGAGATGAATAGTAGGCCTGTTGTCTTGACTTGTGTCTTTTGATATACCAAATGGTGACATCTACATTTTGATAGTGGTACACATGTTGATACGTTGGAGGCATGAATCTTGATAGCGTAGATCTGTTATTCATAGATATGGAATCCATAGCTCTTCTTTTGGAGTAGTGATATCTTCTTATATGCGTTATCCTGTAATTAGAAAGCTGGAGCGCTTAACCATTTGGATACATAGGTGTAACTGAATGGTATACTGTCTTTAGATAGTAAGTTTTTCGATGGTAAGATAATGGAACACAAGATAAAAATAATTTGGAAGGTAAGACAAAACTTGTCATTAAGCCGATTATAGAAAATCCTATAGGGATACGATACATTATAATATGTCATGGAGACTTAGCTATATGGGCTTCATAATTCTATATAATTCGAGAGTGTAGCTCTAAGCTTTTAGTGGAATAGCTTTGGAGCTGATAATTATGTAATGTATATCTGGGATATTGGGTTTCATAATTATTGGGAGCTTAAACTATATAGGTCCATTTGGTCTCCTTTATTAGCTCACAAAAATCCTATAACGATACGACGTGTTTTTCCAATAATTGGTGACTTATGTCAGATTTATTAGATTGGTTGAAATTTGATAAAATCATATAATTCATGTTTGTTTATCGTTTGAATTAATTTTTTAATAAAATTTATTCAAGAAAAACTTGTTGAATTATTAGAATCAGATAATTCTTGTATGTTTATTAGTTGATTTAATTTATAATTTTGAATAAATTAAATCAAGATAAACTTGTAGAATTATCAAGAATTTATTTATTTTCCTAGAGATTATCTAGATAAAGTTGTTGTAATTAGATAACTTCTCTATTGGGTTATTTGAATTAAAATTGAGACTTTATCCCATAGAATCTCAGGTGGAGAATAAAAGATTCATTGGGATTTTTATCGCAGGTTCAACATGTCGATCCTCAAGTTCGGATTACTGATGGGGCAAGCTGATATGCTGGTTAAACAGATCGGCGTGCCGGCCACACGATAAAAGGATCACACGTTTAGACACAGATTTTATCAGATATTGATCCTGATTTGATTTTGATTCAAATTTTTGAGGCCTTGTCTAATAAGGACTGACTCTTGCGCCTAACCTCTATAAAAGGGGTGTGAGTCTCATTATTATTTAGATCAATTGAGAGATTAAGAGTGAAACTCTGCTGATGAGATTTTGAAAACTTCCTGAGAGCTATTGTTCACAAATCACGAACACTAGCTTTAGATTCTCTCAATTGGTTGGAAGGAGAGTCACCTGGTGGAAAAGCTGAATGACGTGAGCCCACACTCACTCCAATCATGGATAGAGAATAACAAAGAAAGCTAGTTGGTTGAGGTCCTTCTAGAATGTTATTTCTCTTCATTGATTGCAAGAGCTTTTTGGCACACAAAAGGTTAATACGATCTAGTTAATTTATGCATATAGCATGTCAAACTTGTATTTTGAAAAATACTCTGATATAAAAATTTTAAAATTCTGTTGCGTAATATTTTTCCAACAAAGATTAGTTAGTAATTTGTATTAATGGCCTTTTAAGACATATTTTAATGAAATGATTAAAATGAATTTTTCTATTTTTTAAAAATTTTCTTTAAAATATAAAAAACACAAAAAAATTAAAAATGTTTAAGAACAACAAAAAAAATTAAATTTTAAATTCACAAAAATATTTTCTTTTTCTTTGCAAATAAGTGTAGTTGTTTTTCCTCGTTTTTTGGATCACTTAGCCCAATTATTGGTTGGCTCAGCCCAGATCAACTTTCATATGTGTTAGAACAATTTCTTTCGTGTTTAGACAGTATCGCATCCTTTGTTTATAAAACCTTTCACTGTACATCAAAGCTCAGAATTCTTTACACTTTCTCTCTCTAAGCTCTCGAATTCTCTCTACCTTCTCTCTTGATTTTCAAGGCTTTCCCCAAAACTTTTTAGAAAACCTTTAAAGTTCTTCGATCTTTAAACATTTTTTTCTAAAAAATTCTTCAACTTTTCTTTCTTAATCCTACAAAATTTCTCAATACTTGCTTAAACACTCTCAAATCCACTTAAAACACTCAAATCTCTCAAAGCTCTTGATTTAGTCTTAAGAATCTCATCTTTTTCTATCAATCATGGATCCTAAATATGGTCACATAAAGAAATACTTTTCTTTCCTTTTTCAGAAAGAAATTAGGTAGAAGTACGAAGCTTGAATCACTCATCTCTGGGTCTTTCATGTTTTAAATTTCCAATTGAGATAAAAATATATATAAAAGGTCTTATTTATTATAGTGATGTTACAAATAAAGGTCTGCCTAGGATAGGTACAAATCTGTGCACTAAGAAAAGAAGAGCATAAGCTATAGCATCTTAGTGTTTTAAGTGTTCTCATCAAAGATGTAAGCGTATGTGTAAATCAAAAGGTTCGATGTCTATAAATAGGGAAGCTAAAATACTTTTCTATAAGGATGAGCTTTCAAAAGAAAACTTAGATAATCGTCAAGATTCTCTTTTTGACCATCCTAATGGTTATGGTCAAAGAGTGATTTCTAGACTTTGGTTCCAATTTCATGTAGAAAAAGAATGTCTAAGGAATTTGAAGTCAAAGGACCTAATTGTTTAGTTTGTAGGAAAGTTATAAGGTAAGCAGTCTTCTGGTCCATCTAGTTCTAAGAAAAATTTGTAAAATGCTTTTAGTTTTTGTGTGCTTTTTTAATGTTGAGAAATTATTGGAAATATGAATTTGGTTTTAATGAAAAAAATCATCAAAAGGCTTAAGTAATGGATTTTCTAAAGACGCATTTTGATGATTATGAGTTCATTCATTCTCAAAGAAATTTTCTGCTGAAAAAATAAAAAAACACAAAAATAAAAAAAGATTTTTGTTTTTATGATTGTTATAATAGTTGTTTGTTTAATTATTGTGCTTATCCTGTTTTCTTTTAATATTTTTATCTTATTTGTCAGATGCATTATTTGCTAGATATTTGGTGTGTGTATTGGTGTGTGTGTACATTTTGGTTTTGTCCCATTTTATCAAAAGTTGTACAGTAATGTTTATTTTTTCAAAAGTTGAATAGTTCTTGATAGGTAAAAATTTCAAAAGTTCTATAGTTGTGCCATATCTGTCTATTTGTCTTCACCTGCTCGTTTGTCTTTCATCACACTTAATGATGTATTATATCTCATTTGTCATTAGGGTTCTATTCAGAGCGGTTTAAAAAGTTTTCAAATCGTAAAAGAACATAAAATTCTAAAAAAAGAGTCTTAGATTCTTATATGGTGTCTTCTTCCTAGTCATCTCCGAATTGCAAAAACATCTATGTGTTTTGTGGTTTGAATCTAGAAAAAGGTACTAATTATTTAAATGTTGTATTCCATTTAAGGCAAGTCTTGGCTAAGAAAAAGATAAACATTATGTATAGAGGGGTTAGTCTTAATTTAAAAGGAACTATCATAGTCGAAGCCAAAATAGGAGAAGTTCTAGCTATTATGTCTCGTTTTCTTGTTCAAGATAATCATACGGTGAAATCGTAGGAATCGGGAAAATAGTCAAAATATCCCTAAGCGTATCAAAGCTATGATGTGTCACTTAGATGCATTCATTGTTTTACCGGGAGGTCTAGAAACTCTAGAAGAAATATTTGTCATTGCTAGTTGGAGTCAGTTAGGTATTCTTAATAAACCAATAGGTGTGCTTAATGTTGAAGGTTTATTTGATGGTTTTTTTAAGTTTTCTAGATAATATAGTGGAACAGAACTTTCTTGTAGAGTCAACAAGAAAGATTTATTATCTCTAGTCCTATTGTTGAGAAATTGCTTAAGAAAATACAAGTCATCACTTTTGAGGTAGATACTGCAACTTCAAAACTGAGCGGAAAAAGGAAACTAGATGTGGATCTTTCTCTCTAATCTCTTTGATCTATCATTTTTACCTGTAGCATGATTGTTTATATTTACGTTTATTTTTCTTTTTGTGTTTTGTGTAATATGTGTTGTTATTCTTTCTGCTTAATCTTATTAATCATTAAGGAACATGTTCAGTTTAAATTGGAGGCAGAGGGTTTGTGTCAAAACTTTTCAAAATTTGTACCAAAAATTTTCAAGTTTGAGTCTGTATTTGTGTGTCTAAAATAGGACTTGCTTTAAACCAAGTGTAAAAAAAATTAAAATCCAAAAAATTCAAAAAATTAAAAAAAAGAAAAAAAATGGTTTGCTGTTTGTAAAACTTTTAGATTCTTGTTTTAGTGTTGGGATGGCTGAGTAAAAGAGTTAGTCTTGAAACACATCTTGTTTTGGTCCGAGAATGTAATATTTCATATATTTTCATTGATGCTTTTGTTCTCCATATTGTGTGCATGCATGTTTAGAATAGCTGAGTTATGGAGTCTTTAACATTCTTGAGACATGTCTTAATCATGTTCATAACATATTTCATTATGCTTTTGTGCATCTGATAGAAAAAGCTAAAAATTGAAAAATCTTTTAAAAAAAAGAAAATTTGAAAAATCTAAATTTTTTTTTAAATATTTGTTTTCTTTGTTTTATTTTTAGTGTGCCTCAACGTAGTTGCATCATGGCTTGTTATAAAATTCAAATATCATTTAAGCTTATATTAATTTCTTTTGTTAGCCTCATATTTAGATTGATTTTTCCTAAAATTTGAGCACATAATCTTAAACTTTGATTTGTTATACTAATTTAGAGACTGTTTATGTTAATATGATCTGATTTATTTTTATAAAATCTTACAATTTGTTTGAATCCCTCTCAAGGAGAAATCCTATTAATACTAAGCTAAGGACATAATTTAGGCTATCTTTGGATCGTTTGAGCTTTTCAATTTTACTTTTATACATTTTATATTCCCAGTTACCTCGTTGTGCTTCATGTACTATTTTATTTGTCACCCATAAATTTTTAAATAAGCTTTTTCAATAATTTCACGTCCTTTCTTTTTGACCTTTCACTCATAAGACATATGAATGGTTTATATGTATTTTGGGTTATGCTAATGTTATGGGAGGATGGGAAGGGTTATGAAAGAAAGTTTGTTTTATTTTGTAAGTCTGTAAATTAAAAAAATTCAAAAAAATTAAAAAAAGTAAAAAAAAAATGAAATAAAAATGGATGACAAATGCAAGTTTTTTCATATTTAGGTTTGTTAATTGGGAATTAATTTAGATATTAAAAAGGTCTACGAATAATGTAAGTGTTTTATGAGTGTATCAATCTTCAAATTTATCTTTCATCCTACCTTTTTACCATCACCTTATATTACAAGCCGAATAAAATCCTAATGGTTTTTAATTTATTGTTATTCTACATTTGTGGAGAGAGGAATGAAAAATAAACTTATGAATTTTGTTAAAATAAATTACTTTATATTAATGTAAATTTATCTAGTTTGTATACAATGATTAGTGATAGAATAGCACACATGAAAATCTCTCTTAAATATGAGACGTTTGTTGGGGCAGTATTCGGACAGGCCCAAATTGACCGTGGGTCCTGGCGGCCGAACAATGTTGATCAAGCAACTCGAACAGGCCGCACGATCGAATTGATTATTTGATTCATTTGTTGGAATTGGTTCCTCGAACCGACTATTCGATTCTTTCAGGGTACCGTTCGTCTGAATCGTTCGTATCGGTTCGACAGATAGCACGTTCTAACGGTTAACACATGTTAAGTACAAGACCGGAATATGAGGAAGTAGTGGTTTCTACAGCAAATCATCAATCGACACGTGTCCTAGTATCACAGTTATTTACGAAGCATTACTCCATTCTACCTACGGTTAATGACCACGTTTCAATTCCATAGTCTATATATAGGGGAAAGGTAGCTTCAGAAAGTCACATAGAGAAAAAGAGAGATAGACACTCTGCCTGATTATTGTCTTATTTATTCCAACTTTTTTGTAGCATTGGAATTTGTACGAAGAAAACTTGATAGTGAACTATAGTGGACGTAGCTCTTCATTAACAAAGTGAACCATTATAAATCTAGCGTGTTCTTTTATTTCTGTTTTATTTCTTTCATTTGATTCCAAACTTGTGTGCATATCCGAGTAGACAGGTCCATCTAACAGTGATTTGAGGGCCCAAGTTCCCGATTACTTGATTTGGAATTTCAATAATTTGATTGTAGGAAAACCTGTCTACAGTTTGGCGCCCACCGTGGGGCCATCAAGTCATCAACTCCAGGATCTAGAGACTCGGATTCAGATGGTAGATAGCGTGGACAACCAGCGCGCTCTGGAAACCGCAGTGGAAGAAACCGAAGGGGCAACTCAAGACTGACATATGGAAACCCTTGTAGCAGAGGTGGAGACACTGAAGAAAACACTCTAGGAACAAGCAGCACTCTCTCAGGAACGTGACAAGAGGATGGAACAACTGAGCAGTGAGAACTTGGCTTTGAGAAGCCAAATCAGCTATCAAAACTCTCAAACGGCTTCGCAGTCGTATTATTACCAGTATTATGGGTATTCAAGATTTCCAGCTACTCTGACAATGCAGTTGCAATTTTACACCCCATAACCAAGAAGACAACAACGAACTCATAGCCCGATCGAAAGAATGCAGCCGCTATACTCTTCATCAACTTTGGCACCAACAACAATGGCAATTGGCACAGCTACGACGACTCCAACTACAACAAACGTTGATATGGAGTGTAGACTTCGTAACGAAGAGACAGAAAGAAACGAAGGGGTCAAACCGACGACCCGACAAGAAGAACCAACTATCAATCTGCTGACCCCAGAGTCAATTCAATCGATGATGAGAGAAATGCTCGAGCAGAACTCCAAATTTGTAGAAGAAAAAATTGACGAGAAGGTTTCTAAGGCCACGAGCAAGACCCCGGCATTGGACGACATCTCCAAAAGCATTCGGGATACTCCACTGATGGGAATAATTATTCAATAGTACCTCCAAAGTACAGAAACATTGTGTTCGCTCGCTTCGATGGAACCTCAGATCCTAAAGACCACCTACTGCAATACAAGAATGTTGTCAGCGCTACAAGCATCCCAGACTCGATCCTCGACGAGATGATGTGCAAGCTGTTCGCACAATAGCTCAAAGGCCCAGCCCTTCGATGGTTCAACAACCTCAAAACGGGATCGATAAACAGCTTCGAAGAACTGGCAAATCAATTCGTCAAATCATATTCAGTGCATATTAGAACGGGAAAAACGACCAAAGATTTGTGGTCTGTTGTCCAAAGCCCAGGCGAGCCATTACCGCCTTATATTAAAAGTTTTAACAGAACTCTCTCTGAGATTTTGGATTTGGAAGACGGAACAGCCCGAGAAGCACTGAAGAAGGGACTCTTGCACAGGTCATCCTTCAAAAACAACATTTGTTTGGACTACCCATAGACGATCCAGGAAGCACTGAATAGAGCTAAAGGCTGGATCGACCTAGAGGAAGAAAATGAGAGGTGCGAATGAGAGTTCACAAGGACGAAAGGTCAAAATAGATGGAACCAGAAGCAGCAACACCAACCAAACCAACGAGGACGGACGAGAACACCACCAAGAAGAGAATAGAGGCGGAAAGACGACAAGCCTCGATCCATAACAAGACCCCTATCACCACCAAAATATGCCTTGAGCATATCGCCATCGGAACTAGTCGCTCAGCTAGAAGGAAAAGACTACGTCCGATGGCCTGGAAATTGCCTGCGAGCCATTCACGAGATAAGTCAAAGTACTACGAGTTTCACCGGGATATAGGGCACCTGACGGTCTACTGTAAAGCTTTGTGATGAGAAATTGTGGAGCTTCTCAAGAAAGGTCATTTGAGAGAGTATCTCTCGGAAAGAAGGAGGAGGACATATGGGCTCGACAAGGAACGAAGAGGGCGAAGGAATGAGCAAACCGAAGAGAAGACACCACCACCACCACCAGTAAGGAAGGTAATAGAAGCCATTTGTGGAGGCTCAGTTTTCAGCGGCGACATGGTCAACCAGATGAAGTCCTATCAAAGAAAGGCAAATACTGCAACCATGAGCACTGCTCATAGCGATCATCCCGAATACGAAATTTCATTTCGTAGTGATGAGACGATTGGGCTAGACTCGCCACACGACGATGCATTAGTTATTAAACTAAACATCGCAAATTGCGAAATAAGCAGGATTCTGGTTGACAACGGGAGCTTCACCAATATTCTCTTCCTCTCAACACTGAAAGAAATGGAAATAGGAGAAGAAGAAATCAAAAAGTCACCGACGTCACTGGTCGGATTCAACGGGGAAGCGACCACAGCAATTGGGAAGGTCAGGTTTCCAGTCTACACAGTAGGAGAGAACAAACTAACTAATTTCCTGGCCATGGGTTGCCCATCGGGGTACAATATAATTCTTGGGAGGCCTTGGATTCATGCCATGAAGGTAGTCCCTTCTACATACCACCAGAGGATAGGTTCCCAACGAAACGAGGAGTTTGGGAAATTCGAGGAAACTAGGAGGCGACAAGGAGCTGTTACGTCGCAGCAATGAAGCAGAAAAAAGCTTTATAGCAATTACAGCCGAACGAGTAGAATGAAGCAAATAAGTAGAGCTACGTCGAACCAATTTTGGACCAGTTTGATGAAATCCAAATATACCCAGGGAATGAAAAACAAATAGTGAAGATCGGTTCGCAGCTCGATGAGGGTGTTAAACGTCAAATAATCAAATTTCTTAGATCTAACGTTGATTGTTTTGCATGGTCTCACGTAGATATGCCTGGAATCGACCCAAACATAATCTCCCACAGATTGAACGCTGACCCAGAGCATAAACTTGTCCGGCAAAAAAGGAGGAAGTTGGGAATCGAGCGGAACAATGTGATCAAAGACGAAGTGAGGAGATTACTTGAAGCCGGCTTTATACGCCCTATCCAGTATCCTGATTGGCTCGCCAATGTGGTGATCGTGAAGAAGAAAAACAAAAAATGGCATATGTGTGTCGACTTCACCGACCTCAACAAAGCTTGCCCGAAGGACAGTTATCTGTTGCCTCACATCGATAGGCTTGTCGACGCTACAGCCGGACACGAGATTTTGAGTTTTCTCGATGCATTCTCTGGTTACAATCAAATCCTGCTACACCCTGATGACCAAGAGAAAATAGCCTTCATAACAGAACAGGGGATTTTTTGCTTCAAAGTCATGACTTCCGGATTGAAGAATGCGGGAGCAACTTACCAACGACTTGTAAACATGATGTTCGAATAGCAAATTGGTAAGAATATGGAGGTTTATATCATGACATGTTGGTTAAATCTCTGCAGGCTGATCTCCACGTTTAGCATTTGCAAGAATGCTTCGATGTGCTCAGAAAATATGGCATGAAGCTTAATCTGGAGAAATGCACTTTCGGGGTGGCGAACGGCATGTTCTTAGGACATCTTTTAACAAAGCGAGGAATCAAAGCAAATCCCGATCAGATAAAAGCATTTTAGTTGATGCCTTCTCCAAGGACCAAGCGAGAAATTCCAAAATTAACCAGACGAGTAGCGGCACTAAGTCGGTTCATTGCCAGGTGTTCCGACAAATGTCTACCCTTTTTCCAGCTGCTCAAGAAAAATACCAAGTTCGAATGGAACGAACGGTGTGAAGCGGCCTTCCAAGAACTAAAGAGGTATTTGACGACTTTGTCGATCCTGTCGAAGCCGAGGGATGGCAAACCCCTCTATTTATACATTGCTGTATCCGAGGCGGTAGTAAGTTCAGCACTAGTTCGAGAAGAAGAAGGGACTCAAAGGCCAGTGTTCTTTGTGAGCCATTCGCTCTTGGACGCGAAAACCAGGTACTCAGTCATCGAAAAGCTTGCACTTGCAATAGTCATGTCGGCCCGAAAGCTTCGTCTGTATTTTCAGGGACATACTATTGTGGTGCTGTCATCCTACCCGATGAGAGCAATTTTGCACAAGCCGGATGTATCTGGTAGAATGACAAAGTGGGCAGTTGAACTAATAGAGTTCGACATCGAATACAAGCCCTGTACAGCGTTGAAGGCACAAGTGCTGGCAGACTTTGTAGCTGAACTAACTTGCAGGAATGAAGACGAAGGATCGAAATCATGGATAGTGCAGGTCGACGGATCGAAAAATGAGAAAGGGTCAGGAATAGGGATTGTTTTGAAGTCGCCAATTGGTGAAGAAATCAAACAGAGCTTTCGATTGGGGTTTAAAGCTACAAACAATGAAGCTGAATACGAGGCCCTGATAGCTGGAATAAGGCTCGCTGCTGCAATGGGGGCTTCCAAGCTTCTTTTGGAAAGTGACTCCACACTGGTCGTTAACCAAGTAAATGGAGAGTTCGAGGCGCGAGACGAGAAGATGCATTTGTACCTAAGCTTAGTTAACAAGCTGAAAGCTCAATTCGATCATTTCGAGGTTAAGCACGTACCATGAGAACACAACTCCAGAGCTAATGCACTGGCTAACTTAGGGTCATCAGTCGAAGTAAGCGAGAGGAGAACAATCCCTTTAGAATTAATCGACAGCCCTAGCATTGCACCGGTTGAGGAATCTTGCCATGTGGATTCGAGGGACGATTGGAGAACCCCCATCTAGATGTATATTAATGAAGGTTGGCTCCCTGACGATAGACAGGCTACAAGAAAGATTAAAGTGCATGCTGCACGATACTGCCTGATAGATAGAAAGCTGTATAGGTGTTCCTTTGCAGGACCTTATCTCCGATGTCTCGGAGAAGATGAGATCGAGAAAGTGATTAGAGAAGTGCATGAAGGGTCCTATGGAAATCATTCAGGCGGAAGGTCATTGTGCAATAAGGTGAAGAGGCAAGGATTCTATTGGCCAACGATGCAGAGTGATTGCGAAAACTTCGCCCGAAAATGCGATAGCTGCCAGAGGCATGCCCCAATCATACATCAACCTGCAGAAGAGCTTTCTTCAGTTAGTTCGCCATACCTGTTCATGAAGTACTCGATGGATATTGTCGGACCGTTTCCTCCAGCCCCCAAAACAAGTGAAGTATTTGCTCGTCCTCACTGACTACTTCTCCAAATGGGTCGAAGCCGAAGCCTTTGTGGATGTTAAAGAACGAGACATCGAAAGATTTATTTGGAGGAACATCATCTGCCGATTTGGAGTCCCACAAGAGATAGTCACCGACAATGGCTCTCAATTTGTTTCATCGTCCTTCAGGAAGTTTTGTCAATATTGGGAAATTATTTTAAGTTTCTCAACGCCAAGATACCCGTAAGGAAACGGACAAGCTGAAGTGACGAATAAGACGATCGTAAAAAATCTGAAGAAGAAATCGAAGCAAGAAAAGGACGATGGGTCGAGGAACTCCCGATGGTATTGTGGGCCTATCGGACAACTCCAAGGAGGGCAACTAGCGAATCGTCTTTTTCACTGGTGTATGGAACAGAAGCCGTTATTCCCGCTGAGATAGTTGCATGGGACCTACGAGTCGATTACTCTTTGCTGAACGAAGCAAAGAATGATGAACTTATGTAGGATGCACTGGACCTCGCTGACGAAAAAAGGGACAAAGCTTTCTATCGCCTTGGGTGCTACCAGCAAGCAGCAGCCAGGTATTATAACAGAAAGGTCAAGCCTAGAAGATTTGTCGAAGGAGAACTCGTGCTCAAGAAAGTCTTCCAGAATACCAGAGAAGCCAACATTGGAAAATTGGCAGCTAATTGGGAAGGCCCCTATCGAATACGGTCGGTGGTTCGGGAAAGAGTTTACAAACTCGAGAGGCTGGATGGGTCCTACATAACAAAAAGCTAGAATGCAAATCATTTGAGGAAGTACTATCTATAATGTTTAGATTCAGCTTTTCCCATGCAATTGAACTACGTTTGACTTGATTCCCGTATAAGGGATACGTAGGCAGCTCGTATACGTTATAAACGACCGCAGTCGCTTTATTATTTTGAATTTTATTCCCCGATAAATTGATAAATTTTTTGAGTTTGATTTTCAGGAATGACTTTGTTTTCGCGATTTCGGACTTGACCAGATCGATCTGAACCAATGCCTTTATGGCCAACATCATACTCGACTAGATCGATCCGAACTGTCAGACGCCATTATGGCCAATATCAAACTCAACCAGATTGATCTGAACTCTCAGATGCCATCTTCATGGCCAATATTAGACTCGACCAGATCGATCCGAACTGTCAGATGCCATCATGGCCAATATCGGACTCGACCAGATCGATCCGTACACTCAGACGTCATCTTCATGACACTTCAGACTCGACCAGATCGATTTGAATTCGACCAACGTCATGTCCATGGCTTAATTTTTGCTTCATCTACATCAACCCAAATCCTACTGGTCGATCCGAACTAATGGAGCAATTGTTTCAGTTGCAATTTTTAATCCACTTACTCATTTCAGTGAGTACAACATACGCTTCATTCGTAATTCGAACTAATTTCATCTAGCCTAATCAGTTGCAAACTCCGATTATTATCCGATTGATTCTCTATCAATTAGAGATCAAGATCTCTGATACAGAATGACACGAAAAGCATAAATCTGAAGTGATTATGAAAATTCTGAAAGTACAATTTTGAAATTTTCAACTGTTAAATTAAAAGTTCTCTTGAACAAAATAAAATTGTTCTAAAAAAAAAGAAAAAAAAAGAAAAAAGAGAGATTGTTTGAATTTAAATTCTCTTAGAATTCCCCTCCTTCAGCTGGCTGATCGCGTTCGAGCTCGTTTGTCTCAAGGGTCGTGTGGCGTCCGACGCGGGCCCCACCTCAAGCCTCCATAGGACCCGCCTTGCGGGGCCCTCAGACTTGTGGCTCTTATTGGTGAACCGTTCCCG
>CAMOHE010051393.1:0-17910 GCA_946598075.1 Artocarpus hirsutus
TTAGAATAATTAAAAATCACTGAAAGAGTAAAATAATATAAGTTTTTCTTAATTTTCACAAAATATTCAATTCAAATTTAAATTACTCATTATGGCACACTAATCCACCATTTAACACTCTAATACTATTTAATCAACTTCGGGGTGTTACATGACATAGCTTTATTAATTTTGACAACATTTTTATTAAATGAAATTTAAAGACAGTGAAAAGGCGCTCATTCTGAATTTCAGGTTCACGAAAAAATCAAATTGAAGAGTTATGGAGGTGGTTATTGGTGACACCTTGAGACCGACAGTAATGACATAATCGTGAATATCAAGAGTCGTTTTCGCAAGGTCTCTGAAAGTTGAGGTGATGGCCGGCGAGCCAAAGCATGACATTGTGACAATTCTACGAAGCAGTCCAGCGAGTAGAAAATTTGATTTCCGCCAAACATAGTCCAGTGAAGAGAGAGAAAGGCAATAAATGTATACTGTAAACACTGTATATATTGCATTTCTTCTCATTTAGTTATTGTTATTGTTATTCATATTGTGAAATCGAACAAACTCATATCAAACCCCACATTGTAAATGCCATTATATTTGCTTCTCGAAAGTTTTCAAAAGGATGCAGAAAGTTCTCCAAAATTAAATTGTACATTGATTCCCCTTCCATTCACCAAATAAAAAAAATCTACGATTCCCACTCATTACTGACTGAAATATGCATACACACTTTAATCCCTATTTTTCTCGTTTGTTGCTAAATTACTCTTTAAACTATTAATTTTAGTCATTTACCTTATTATTTGCATTAATAACCTAATAAATTTAAGCCACATTGCAATAGTTTAACAAATTAAGGAGATAATAATCAAAATAAAAAAATAGCAATATTTCAAATTCAAAAAAGAAGAGAGAGAACCAAAGGTGCAAAAAAGTCTAATTATATAGTGTAAAGAAATAATTTGTTTTTCGTTGGTTGGAAGAATTTGTTCATTACTTTTTCAGCTTATACAATAACTATATTTTGAATTGACAAATGAACATAATTAAACAAGTGAGAAAAGTATGAATCAACCAACGTTTCTACATACAAGTGCCACTACAAAATGATACAATATACATGCCCATAGCTATCGGAGAGCAACATAGCTTTGCGGGAGACAATACTAAAATTGAGACGAGAGAAAAAGTACATTTGCTCAGACTTGCTGCTGGAGTTCAATATATATCATACTTTCACTATAACATTACAATATAAAAAGATTGCACCAATTTATAGACACGCATATAATTATATTTTTATTCATTAAAGTAATTTGGTAAACATTAGGTATAGTACAATCCTTGACTCCTTTTTTGTCCTCCACCGTTGAAAAAGCATACCAGCCGTACCACGGTTTGTGGACATAAAAGTTGATCAAGACCGTATGTACACCGTCCTTTACGTGTTTACACAATAATTATATCACATAGTGACATACAGTGAGAGAGAGATAGACCTTTCCATACAATATGATCATATGCAAAGAGAGAGAAGAAAAGGGCACAAAAGCAAAATCCAAAGCCAAACGGGGCATTGGGGAAATAGTTTTTAAGTACACAGGCCCAAAATTAAGCTTCACATTTCGCTACTTGGCATGGTGTGAGTACCGGGGCTTCCATGGCGATAACACCGTGTGTTTGGGGATGCACAATTTGGTTGTTTTTGATCTCATCATGATCCTTTTTCTTTTCATTGTTGAATTCTGTGCTTATTACTTGTACCTCGGCCATCATGATTGCGTCAACCTTCTCAACATTGGCTTTAATTTGTTCTTGTACCCTTTGTTCCTCATCAACAAGTATTGGCTTGTTTTTCCTATAGATTACATAGAGTACCATCTGAAGTAACCCAAATATAAAGCCAAGGACATTTGGAATCTGCAAAACAAAAAAATATATATATATTTATAATTTTCTCATGATCAAGATAATAACTGACATATTCAGGAATTCTAATAATAATAATGAAGCCAATTTTGTCTTATCAATAAAACATGATGTTTTAACCATTAGATTAAGATTTTAATAGTCTGATTTGACTGTTTACGTTACAATTTTGTAACTCATTACATATAATTGCTTCAATCATAAATTAAACCATTAAAAAGTTAATCTGATAGCTAAAACTCTGTAAAAATTGCCCTGACATATATAGCTAGGGAAAAATCTCAAAACACTACCAAAGGTACGTATTGCATTAAAAAAGAATTAAGTTTTTTATTTTTTATTTTTTATTTTTTATTTTTTATTTTTAAAGCTAAGAGCTTTGTATGTTAAAGCTACTCCATATAGGTCACCTCATGTCGTGAACAATATAGTTCACTTTAGTTTAGGAGTGGGAATATTTGTTTGGAAGACTAGTATTCTTTTGAAATATTATTTTTGGAACTATATAGATAACTATATAACCAGGTGAAGGAGTAGTATATAACTGTATTATATGAAATATTTAATTGCAAGCACCCAAATTTGCTCTCATAATTGAAGCAGCACTATGCCTAGAGCACTATTGTTCTCTCTCTCTCTCTCTTTTTCCCCCTTCTTCTTTTTGTTATTAATATACATACTATTTTTTATAACAAAGAGAAAGGGCAATGGTATCAAGAAAAGACGTAACAAATTAACGTAAATAATACATACGTGTAAATAGTTAAATAAAAACATATATATTCACCTGCTTACATACCATAGTTTTGAGTTTTCACTAATATATTCTTGGTAAAAAAGGTATATAACATAAAACACACACAAAAAAACATATAAATATATATAGGTATATGTATATATATATTTGGTTTTAATTAACTAAGTCGAACTTTTACATATTTAGCTATGGGCCATCAATAAACGACATGCATGCATGTTTTGTGAGACTAAACGCACAGAGTAGTGTAGTAGCGTTATCACTTATCATGCTATGGAAACACTTTTGCTGTGATATATCCAAGTAGCAGATGATCAAAGATAAAATAAAGTTAATGGACCATTGAAAGATAAAAAGGTTTTGTCTCCCTAATTTTTTCCATTCTTTTTCTTTTTTTACATTAAGAACTTGTCTCTTTTAAAAGATAATGAAAAGGGTATTTTAAATGCTTCATTTTGGCGACTAATTATGGACGTATTAGATGATCATGATTAGCCCACAAAAAGCTATAATAATCTCATTTTCAAACAATTAATTATTGCATAAATATATAAATATAGATATATATGAGACAAAAGATCACAATATATACTTACCGCCACGCACAAATCCTTTAGAAGTAGACCATAGAAGAGCCACATAATGGCGCTTAGTGTGAGAAAGAAGGAAAGAGGAAATGGCATAAACTCCACGCTCTTTGTGCGTATAACCACTCTCTGAAAAAAAAAAAAAGATAAATTTATTATAACTTAAAAATGTCTTAATAAAGAAACTAAAGAAGAAATAAATGATTATGAAAGATTATAGAAAAGGAAAAGAAAGTGTCATTTTGATATGAAAGTGATATATATCCTTACAATAATGCTCAAAGGTGCTGCAAAGACGCTGACAGCAAAACTTGTACAAATCCATCCGAGAACTGTGGCTCTGAGTGATCCTTTTGCCAAGAAGTGGGAGAGCAAAAGAATCAAACAAAACCCTCCAAAGTTCAACAGAAGAAGGAGCCTCAAAGTGATTATCTGCAGCAGAATAAATTGATTCCAACATTTCAAGAATTAATGTTATTGTTATACATAAATACAAAAGTTATAAATACATCACGTATATTTTGTGTGTGTATATATATATATATTACGTACTAAACAAAACAAGAAAATAACTTATATCTGGAATAATTAGTATATATATCCAAATTAGGTTGGCACCTACTAGCTTACTTGTCATTTATTAGATCCTTAAATATTTATATATATATATATAGTGCATATATATATATATATATTGTATAAATTAATAAATTAGGAGTAGTTATAGGTACTTACCCTAGCTTGTTTTGGTGCATAAGCAATGTACAAGGCAATGTAGATGGTCTCAATGACACAGCCAACGGAGTTAATGGTGATAAGGAGGAGCAAATCAGACTTGAGGGTTGCATAGTAGAGCCACATCATGGCGCTAAAAAGTGCAACCACATAAGGAACTGATTGGAACCCTTCTGTTGATTTCTTCTTATACACTCTATAAAATGTTGGTCTACAAAAAATAATTAATATCATTGTTAATTATACATAACGAGACATATAAACATATAGTAACTTAAAAAAAAAAAAAAAAAAGAAACGTGCAAAGAGAATTTAAACTTACACTGGGGCGAGAAAAACGATAAAGGAAGTAATGTTTCCTGAAAATAATAAGAATATTGAAGACAAAGAAGATGGTTAGCTTGGTACAAGCTAGTGGTGTAACATAGCATTAATAAATGCTAAATAAGCATAATATATATTTATATATGGTGCTAATAATGTAATAAAGTTCTCATAAAATCCTTATTACTAATGGAATATATGTATATGTATATGTATATACAATTTGTAATGTTTTACCTAGAAGGCCAAAGACGAAAACCCCAAGATTGTCAGTCGCAAAAACGGCCATGTCTCTAGATCACCTTTGTACTATTGCTCTCACTCTCTTTCTCTATTCTCTCTCTCTCTCTCGAAAATGGAAACTGAAGAGCAAGAAAGTTTAAGACAATTGAACTAGCCTGCTCTATTCCAAGCCATGCCACGAACTTAAAACGCCAAGTTTCTGCCCTATATATAGAGGGGAAAAAAGGACCCGTATTATAAGCAGCTTAAAGTTGCATGAAAGAGCCATGGAATTAAAATAATTAGTTTATTACCATTATTACTTAGGTGGCCAATAGTACCAAACAACCATGCATTCAAATATGCCACCTCATTGCTACTCATTTGGTACAATTTTAACAACTGTTAGGCCAGACTTACGTTACACCCAAGAACTTAATTTAAAAAATAAATAAAGAAAAAAGTTTAACCAATTAAATGCCTAACTTAACGTTTTTCTTTAGTTTCACGTGAAATCCCCTATCCCCTATAGCACTTGCTTTTTGTTTTTTGGGTTGTTTCTTAACATTTTTGTATTTGTATTCTTTTTTTTAATTTATCAGCCGTTTCTCTTCCGCATCCCATATAGCAGAACTTTTCACTCCTTCAAAGTTCAAACCGTCAAAGTACTCCAACCCCATTTCATGTGTTTTTAATCAAGTATAACTCCATTAAGGGCAATGGTGATTTTCGTGTTTTAACTTCACATCTTGACGTGTGTGATCCTTGTGAGATCAACAATATGCACTATTCCACTAAAACAGCAATTCTTTTCTGTTGAGCTTGGACTGTTGTCAATCGATTTGTATATATGTATATATTGTTATATATGTGTATATATTAGCTTTTGTTAGGGCCATAAGAGGTGTAATATGACATTTATTTGAGATAATATTGAAATTAAAAAATAGTTTTTGAGTATGACTATTTACCTTGACTTTGACAAATAAATTTAAACTCATGAGTTTAAACCATTAATAGTGTAAAGTTTTAATATGTTATAGTAAAAAATAAAAATATATTACAGTGTGTAAATTACTCACATACTATCGTGTTGAGTTTAAATTTATGGCTTTAACTTTATTTGTCAAACATCTTATTAAATTTTTTGATATTATATATTTTTAACGTTAATATTATGTTTAATAAATGCCGTGTCATGTTTTTTAACTTCGTATGTTATGATAGAAATATATATTTATATAATTCGTGTTGCGCTCTATCTCATTTAGCTTTATTGACTCTGTCACGCGTGAACACGAAGAATTCAAAGCCTTTGTACCGGCAATCACAAGTGTCATCATTTGGTCTCATGATAATTACATATATCTACCGTTGTATAAGAATACTCTTAAAATACCCATATCCTTTCCGGGTTAACGTTAATGCTTCTTCTTTATTTTATTTGATCAGGGGTTTGTATTTGGATGAGCAGAAAATTTAATGGAACAGAAAAAAGTGAGTAATTATTTTATGTATAGTGTTTTTAGTGGTTTTTTTTTTCGTCGATTTGTAGATATAGATATGCTCTAAAGTGGTAGGTGGGGGAGTTATATTATGGTCCACCACAGATGATAAGATTAGCTAAGTGTATCCCTCATGATATTATTCGATATATTTAAGATTAGTATTTCCTATGATGAATTAGTTAATAATTTCCGTATACTTATTATTTAATTTAGAAAGAGAGATATTTCTATCATATATATATATATATATATATATGTATATGTATGTATGTATGACCTGCCCCAATTAACATTATGGGCCGCACAATTCCATATAAACTACTTATGGCTATTTTCCTAGAAAGAGAAAATAAACAAAACGACTACTAATTATAGCTATAAAGAATATTATATACAGGGCGGAGCTGGAAAATTTTTTCACGTGACGTGGTGAAACTAAAATTTGGTAAAAATTACAATACAATAATATTTTATGAATTTTGTTGCTTTTTTAATTTTTGTTGTATCTATTTTATCATTTTTATTCATCGTCCAAATAAATAAAACCTACTATATATGATTCACTTTTTAAAGTTTAGAGTCTAAAAATTATAATATTGTACAAAAGTATGATTAATTTTTAGTTTATTTAGCGTTTTAATTTTAAACGAGTATATTTTAAAAGTCAAAAGGAATATAATTGAAAATTTTTTAGAACTTCTCTATTAATATTTCAATGTTTTAAAGCATAAGTATATTTACACGGTGTTTAGCTGAGTGATGAGAACCATGATTCCCACCATAAACTCAGTTATGAATAGTGTAAAGCTCTCATTTGCTACAGTAACAATAAAAAAAATTGTTACAGTGTAAAGTTCTCACATGCTACAGTAAAAGTAGTTCTAACCAACTGTTCTCGCCACTCTTCCAAACACCCTATTAGAAGTCAGAAATTAGGAATAATTAAAGTTTTCATGACTTTATTTATTAATAGTGCAATTTTGAGTATTATAGGGGGAGCAAAGTAGATACCAAAGTGTGAAAAATTTATTTAGGCCACAATGAGCCATTGGTGTCAGGGCCACTACGCCTCTGCTTCTGATTTTATATATATATATATATATATATATATGAGGCTTTATTGCTTTTAATTAGAATTACTAATCTTGAGCTATATTATTTAGTAGTGAACAGATAAGCTAATATAATAAGTTGATTAGATAATTACTAGTTAAACTTGGACTAATAACTTGGCTTTTTCTAAGTTGATTTTACTGCCTTTTAATTTAAGTGTACTAAAGCTTTTTTAGTGATAGGAATAACCATTAGGGGAGTTGTCGTATGCATATTACACGTGCCGCGGTTGGAACTATAAGCATATAAATGGATATGTTATTCTTATATATATATTGTTTGATCATGTACATTAGGTTTTTTAATTTTTCACTAGTGAAAGGTAAAGATACGGTCTTACTAGTGGCATTTACTACTTTTCCATTTTGTACTTCACGGTATTAAAATAATATGTACGTGCATATGATTATATATATTATACAGTAATTGCTTATAAATCGTTATATATATACATATATATATATATATGTGTGTGTGTGTGTGTGTGTGTGTGTGTGAATGTATAGTTATACGTGTTCGTAATCTATCTAGTATATCTAGCTTCAAATAGGATCCATCAAACGGTGATATATATATATGTGTGTGTATATATATATATCTTTGGGGATATTGCCTTGCTTGTTTGAATGTGAAAAACTTAAACAAGTCTTGTACGAAGAAAAGTGATTTATTTTTTAAAGGTAGGATGAAAATAGAACCAATAGTATTAAACTCAAGCGCGACAGGCTAGCCAAACCCACCAAACAACGCAATTTCGATGCATTTGATCTTTTTGATATCATGATCTCTTTCTTTCCTGTGTATTTCCTATCTATACCTACTTTAGTGCGCTCATTAAAGCCGCTTAAACTACGCAACTACATGCATGCATTTGTGTGATTCAAAACCAATGTCTTTTTTGATATATAAAAGTTTGTAATTGCCAACAACTATGGGACTTTTTTTTGCACTTTACAAAGAGGGCTAATGAAAATTGAACTAATAGTCTAAAAATAGTCTCAAGAGCTTTATATTGGACTTAGACTTAAAACTTTCCATTTATTATATTAATTGTAATGGCGGAGTAAAACAAGGACTGTGGGGTTGCTGTCATTGCAAAAGTTAGAGGTTTTTCTAAGGGTTAAAAGTTGAATTTTAGAAACTTGAATAGGGGGCACAACTAAAATTTTATAAAAATTTTGGGATTAAAAATACAATTTTTAGAATTTGAGTGGAGTACGTGCTCCAATATCAAATAGTGTTTTATTCTCGAAAACTGTTAGACCAAATGGTCAATTGTAGTACTGTTCTTCATCCTCTTTCCAGCCTCTATATTTTTCTTCTAGGAGAGCTCCGGTTGTCGACGTGTCTCTCGACGATGTCAAGATACCTATACCCTATCCAAAAAAATGTGTCTCCAGTAATATCCAACTTGGAGGAGTGGCGAATACGGCATAGATACGCTAATTGTTCTTGCTAAGATGAACATAATGGTACATTCTATTCTTTTATATATATATATATATATATATATTCACACACACACCACGTTTACTCTTTAATGAATTCTTTTTCTTTTCTCTATTTTTGTTCTTTTTTTGCACTTTTAGTCGGATGTGGCCTAGATGCTCTCACTCCCAAAAGCTTATAAAGCCATTAGTTATTTTATAATTTTTATAATTATTTTACGTGGGACTTTTAGTTTACAAACCTATCGAATAGGACTCACCTTTTATAAATATTATCTTATGTGGACCAAAGATTTTGCATCTGACAACGTGATAGTTCTCTAATAACATGATTAATTTGAAGCGAATTATCCTTCTAATGAGTTTTCTTATTGTACTTCTTTTACAATTCATCGTGAGATATACTAAAAAATATCCTTAATACATATTGTATTTTTAACAGAATCTAGGCTTCATTTTTTTCACTGGCTTATGAACTGCACAGGTTAAAAGGGGTCCTCAAAATAGATACGGAATACAATGTAACGCCAAATTATTGGTTTAAACTTTGTATTTGATATTGGTAATGCTGACTGAATTTGTTTCACAAGAAAAAACAAAACTTTGCGGTCATGGCCATTTGACATTGCAGGAGCCACATTTATAGAGATGCCACGTGGAGGAAAAAAGTGCAATAATATATATATATATATATATATATATATATATATATATCTGAACATATATCATAGGGTAAGTGTAGAATTAACTGGGGCCTTCAAAATTCTCCATTTGCCACTTAAAAAACCTGTCTAATCAACTGCATGGAATTTTTTTTTGTCCCAACAAGATTATTGCCCTTTTTTAATTTTTTCCTTGATTTGACTGCGTGATGATATCATGGTGACGAGAATGATAATTGAAAAAGTTCATGCATGAATCCCCGTTCACTCTTATAGTAGTGGTTCATATCTTTCTTACCCTAAATTCTTCAATATTTTTCAAAGTCTCCTGCTCATGATAAATATGCGCAATTAATTAAAGTTAGACTTCCAATCATGTATATGTCATGTGATATGAATGAATGATTAATTGATTGATATGAGTAGATATATCTAATTTTCCTTTTTTTTTTTTTACGTTTGAAGTTGATAATACGCAATTTCCTCACCTAGCTAGCACACTTATTAAAAAAGCCTACCTCACGTGTCCAAATCGGCTTCATCTTTGAACGACACAATATAAAGGGCTTCACAACTTGGAAGCAAATGCTAAATTGATTGTGTTCAAAACTTTATAATATATTACATATATCGCAAGCCGTACTAATCATGTGTAACAAGTATTACATTATTCAAGAAAAAAAAATGCTATAGATATGAACGTTCTCTAATGCATATTCAAGAATTTGAATAATTGGACTTATCTAGTTGCCTTTTTTTGGTTATGTGTACAAAAATGTTCACTTTTAATTTGTTTAAACCAAGTTGTGTGAATTTTAAATGGGCAGCTAAAATTGTGTTTTTTTATTTACTTATATGGAGTTGTAATTAAATTTTTAATCACTACAAATGGTATCCATTCTTCGACCCATATATAGCTATATATATATATATATATATATATATATGAGATCAATTTCAGTCAAATGCCCACTTACGTGTTGCAAAATAACATAAACTTTACGCTCGGCTGACAAATCATCCGAAATTCTTGGAATTTAGTCTTTTAATTATATAATTACAACTTGGTTTCAATCATTGAATTATTCTTTGACGATCGATGGCTGGATGTCCCCAATAATATTGTATGTAGTGCTGACAAAATTCATCATTATATATCGCACTTTTTGCGTTTTAATTAATGTTTCTTTTGATCTTTTGATATCTAAGCTGTCCACCTAATCAAGTTCTTTTTCTCATAACACTCAGTAATCAACTCCATCCATCTAGAATATAAGGGCACAGCAGGTGAAATTAAAGATAAATTGAAAATAAAGTATTTGTCAAAAGGGGCTCCAACATTTAGCTATAATATTCGTTTTTTTTTTTTTTTTTTTTGGTCTTTGCACTTTGTTTATCTATAGTGTTTCATAGTCTAATAGTAATTTTTTTTGCTGTTTTGTAAGGGTTATTAGTACAAATGTTAGTAATTGTGGAAATTTTATAAAATATGTTTTAACATCTTAAAATTTTATATCTCTTTATTTGTCTCACTTTATTAGTTCAATCGTATCCTTACCTTATTAATTTCCCATCCGAATTATTTTCCTGCTCTGCCCTGCCCCTACCCAATTCCATTGCATCGTGCTCATTTGATCAAGAGAAATAATATGAGGAAATTAATGTAATCATCATGCTCATTTGGGTTCCATTAGCAATACAGACACTTTTTTTTTCTTTTTTTTACCTCATGAGGTTTTTCCTTTAAGTTTTTATGGTAAGTTTCTAATGAGCTATATTTTAGGAGCTTACTTTCAAAGGTGGTGTTTCGGACGTCAGTTCCTGGTGGTACTGTTAAGTTTTCTAATTGTTAATCGTGTTGGATGGGTTTTCTTTCGAGGTAGTTCTTTTTTTCCCCCTAACTTCGTAATTCTTTTTTGTTTTTAGTTAAGAAAATCAAGTGTGGATGTGGAAGAGGTTAACTATTGGATGCCAATCTAGATAAAATGTTGTAACTTTCCCTGATGCCACTTACTTCTTTTCATGTAAAAAAATAACTAGAATTTTCTATTCTGTTATTTGTTTATCTAGAAAAATATGAAGCATTAACATAATTCACCCGCTATAATTAAATAGTTTCACTTGCGCTTTTAAACATGGTACAATATGTATAAGATCAGATGATGACAAGACGTGTAGCTAAGATCAAGAAATAGTGTCCTTAGAGGATAACGCCGAAACAACTTATATTAGAAGAAGCATATTAAAATTAAGAAACACTAATTAACTTATTATAAAGACAAAATATATGGGAAAAGTGCAATAATCAAGACAGCACCATATTCATATATATATATATATATATAAGCTTTTTCCGGGAATATTACCAAGTGGCACGCATTTTGATTTAAATTTTGTGTACCTAGTTGATCGTCGTGGCGCATTTTGATAATTTTTAAAACTATTATTTGGAGAAGTTTATTATCCTAGACAGGACATATATGTTCCCCAGAATAGAAAAAAGAAGATGATTTTTTGTGCATTATGTTCAACTTTATTAATTATCGTGAGGCGATTCATTAATATCGAAAATGAGATAAAGAAAAAAAATAAAAAGAAAAAAAGACAGATTCAAAATCAGCAATAGACATGGGTAACAAGTGGGTAATTATTTCTGTACTCTTTAAATTTGATTCGTGCGTTCTAATAATGTAGATGACTGAAAGGGTGGATAAAAATAAAGGTTGAAAGGGTACCTTATGACTTACCACTTGTATGGATTGCATAATGTGACGAATGTAAAAGCATGCATAAAAGTGAGCCGAAGATTGATATTATCTTTTATGAAAAGGGAAAGTGGTTAGTATTTCGTTTTCTCGTTAAGCTTGTTTTTCTCTTTGATTATTAATGCTAATCCATGAGCTAATCATAGGATTATTAATCTTGTACATATCTCGAAAGAGAAAGAAAAATACTTTATAAGCCAACATTATTATTTGAATGATAAATAAAAAGGGATAAATAGTGTCCTCACAGCCTAGAAGTAGTGGTATTCACGGATTGGATTTTATGGATTTATGGTCAATCCATCCATAATCTAATCGAAAACCTTCGAATTGAGAAAATTTCAATATGCAATCCGATCCAAAAATTTTAGATTTTTAATCCGCAATCTAATCCAAAACCATTGGATTAGATTTACAGATTTGCGGATTAAGCTGTGAACTTTTAAAATAAGAATATTGAAGGCCAATTTTTTCAACATCAAAAATTAAAATAAACAATCTATAATATAAAATCGCTTAATAAAGTTAAATTTGTTAAAACCAATCATTAAAATACACTAGCTTCAACAAAACTTCAAATTAAGTCTTCTTAAAAAATACTCGAAATAAATTATTGTTCATTCATCAACAACACTTAAAACTTCAAAGTATTTGAACTGTAATAACTTCTCTTAAAGTTTTCTAATTCTAACTTAGGTTGCTTTTTTTAAGCATAGCCTAATAATAATTGCTTAACAAAAAATGTTGGAAAAGGTTTTTTAGAAAAAAGAAAAGTATTATTTAAATATATATATATATATATATATGTGAGGTTTCAGATTGATGGATTAGATGAATTAAAACTTTCTCAATCTATCTGATCCAAAACCTTCAAATTAAGATTTTCTTACTCCGGAATCAATCCAATACTTTTCCAATCCAATCCAAAACCTTTGGATTTGAATTCAGCGGATCTCACAGATTTACAGATTTTGTGAACACCCCACCGAGAAGAGACAAAAGGTAGCCGAAATAATTGCATCAGGGATGATAAAAACCGTTCAACTTGTGTCTTCAACTGCTATCATTCCAAATTTGATTAAGTTACCAACACTAAGTCCTTAGCCAAAGATAGTCTTTCGCATGCAGCAGAATTCAAATCATTGCGAGGATAAAACCGAAGGCTTTATTGTTTATTATTTGAATAAGTTATCATGAACAATTATATACATTGCACAACCTTTTTTAGTTAATGAAATTTTCAACAATTTTAATGTAGATTTTGTGAAGGGTAAGTTAGTGTTTGTGTTTATAATTTAATGGTGTGGGATATGGTTTTCTTTTATCTTTTACAGATTTTTCTACATTACTATTAAACTTATGTCATTTCATCCAGTAATCATTGATATTAAACCTGACATTTTTATACGTTTAATATTTAATTTTCCAAAACAAAAATCAATACTAATATTCCTTATTTGAGGGAAACCAATTAGCCTATTTGTGTTATATATCAACTAATTTCATTTGACCTTACATATCGTGCTGCTTATAGATCCACGAGCAGGTCAATAATTCGTTTACCTTAAATCTTATTATTCTTTTGTCTTTTCTCCCCCTTTTTGTTGCTGATTATGATATCACTGGATGTCTAATTGCTACGATTTGGGATAAAAAAGCCCCGGCCTCAAATGGTAGATTGTGGTCCAGTTGTTAAGGCATAACGAAGCATGATAACAATGCAATCAAATTAGGCAGGCACAATTAAATGGGCCGTAAAAATTATAGATTTATATGCATATCCATTTCCAATTGGCTGAAAACTTATCGGAAATGCTTGTGGGGTATTGCATTCTATCAAGAATAATCTGTCCCACACCCACCTTAGCTAACACTGTGCCAATGATTGTTAAAAAGAAGCTTATTCTATTGTATTTGTGTATAGGGTATACTATAACAAGCAAAGCAACTCTTATCTTAAAACTTACTCTCTTTTTTTGGGTTTTTCAATTAGCTAGCTAGACTCGATTGATATCTCTTATGTCGTCAAGTAATTTCATGACTGAATTTAGTGCCTTTTTCTAATTGTAGCAATATCCACCATGTGTACATAGTGGCGGATCTATAAAGAGACGAGTGAGGGCAGTCCCAAATAAATCAGCCCCTCAAAAATTTTATGGTTCTTATTGTACATGGGTTCACAATAATGTGGCTTAAAACTTTATGTTTTGAACTATACATTTTAAACTGTATAGTTTAAAAGGTGGTTTTGAACTGGCTTTTAGAAAGTAAAAATTTAAAAAAAGAATAAAATATTACATCAAGTTTAAACCAAGAACAAGTGTTTAGAAAACTATGATTTATGAAAGAAAAATAAGAATAACAATGGTTTTAACTGTAGAAAGTGATTTAAATCGTAAAAACTTAAGGGGGGGAAGAGGGCAAAGTTTAGATTTTGGCGGTTTTGACTATTTTAAAACCATCTTTATAATTTAAACTGACCTTAGTTATTACTCAACCAAGTACCAATTTGAACCGCCTTTATGGTTTGAACTGCCTTAAACAGTTTTAATCCTGCGTACCAAACAGCCTATTAGTTTTTAGTTTTTGCCCCCTACATAGATTAAAAATTTTCATAGATGCACCTGTTGAATTTTACTCTCTTCTTA
The DNA here is from genome assembly GCA_946598075.1 of Artocarpus hirsutus. Lineage (NCBI taxonomy): Eukaryota > Viridiplantae > Streptophyta > Magnoliopsida > Rosales > Moraceae > Artocarpus > Artocarpus hirsutus. The sequence continues at coordinate 14,690 of CAMOHE010051393.1, forward strand.
ATTTTATTTTTATATTTCTTCTATAAACTTCTTCATTCCTCTTACTCGCGAGCTATTGTAATGTGCTTTATTGTAACGTGCTTTGATTTATATGTGTGAGCTTTTTATTATACCCTACATTTTAAGGTTCTAAAAAACCTATACCTTATATTTTAAATTGTATCACCTTCACATTTCAAAGTTTTTGACTATATGAAAAAGATCCGAAATATCCTCATATTTTGCATTTTTTTTTTATTCTTTTAGTTTACTAAGAGCGTTTAATTCTTTTCAAAATTGAGATAACCGACAAAATATAAGAATGAAGCATAATTAAGTTTAAAATTTAAAAGCATAAATATGATAAATTGCAAAATATAAGATATTAATTTTTTATAACCTCAAAATGTAATGTTTAAATATGAAAAAAAAATTCTACGGTGAGTGTCCTTATCAATTTAAACAAAATTAGATTAAAGTAAAAAGTATGCAAAACAAGGAATTTTTTATACAAATTAGATATTTCAAGACAAAACTCTATCGGTTTGGTAGTTCTTGAAAAATATTATAATTTCATTTTTTTCGTTTCCTTTTCTAATTATTTATGTTAAAAAAAAATACGCATCCATTAAAGTTGAAGGCTAGCTCTGACACTGTTGTAGGTGCCTTTCTTTTAATCAACATTTACTAAATATATATCAAATAATATATCTATAATATATGTAGGAGTTTATAATTCATACACAATAAAAGAGGTAATTAACAAATCAAGTTGCTGCTCATGATATTAACGGCATGGTTTGGTGTAATTAAACCGCTGTTTGTTTAAAGGCTTTAGACCTTAATTGCAAGTAATCAAATAGTATGCATAAGTTGTCGGGTTAAGGTGATAAATATCGAGTCATCAGATTGAGAAGGCACGCATGAATATGAACTCGTATATTTTCTAATTTTGGTGTGACAAAGGCTGTTTAATTAATTATATTCTGCCATGTAATTTAAAAAATATTGAAATGTTTGAAATTGAACTAATTTTTTCATGCTTTTATTATGTCAGTATCTATTTAATAATGTAACATAACCTGATTAATTGGATACTATTTAAAGCACCTAAAGTTGAACCAGTGATGCTTACTAAATTTCATTCAAATATATAATTATTGAAAAAGTAAGACATTTGGATGTATCCAAATGTTAATATAATTTGTTGTAATTACTCTTTTTAGCTGGGTTTCAAGGCTTTATACTCTAAACCCTTATAAGAATATACTTAGTATCAAAGATGGGTGTAAACGTATTAATTTCTATTCCTCGAGGTGGCTCTGCCCTTCACAGGTCTCTCTTTGTTCGTCTCTGGTGTTGCAGTGGTTGGTGTGTCGCCTTTCGTTTTGCGCATGAGGTCGAGTCCTCTTGTCACGCCCCGGAGTACGGGAAGTGACGTGGTGGTTTAATTAAGTTAAGTAAATAAAGATTTGATTAAAAATAGGGTTTTAGAATGAAATTTATAAATAAAAAGGTGATAATTTTAAAATCGTTTGAATAGAAAAGTTAAAGAAATAAATGAAACACCATAATAATTAAACAAATAGAAATAACATTAAAATAATTAAATATGGGGTGGAACGCATATGAGTCCCACTGGCCCACATATTGTGCACACACATATGGTACGACAATATTATGATACAACCACAGTCCAGAGTAAAAGAAAAGTTAAAGTCTTACATGCCTTGAATTGTAATTTAACCTACCAAATACTTCTACTGATCGTAAGTCCGGTCGGCGGACTCTTCTCCAATCCTATGCTGATATCCACCTAGGGTTAAGATTTTAAAACAGATAAAATGTGAGCGAAAGGCTCAGTAGGACTACATTTGAAAATTATTCAACTTTGAAAGAATTTGCATAATTCAAATAAACATATGAAAATGAACTAGAACAATCAACGAATAAATAATTAAATGTGAAATTAAATAAAATATAATCTCACCAAAATAATTTAAATAAATCAATCAAAAGGGTACCATTTTCCTTTCTTGGGCAAACCATACATGACTCACCACCGTAGTGGCCCAGCTCGGTTTCGGGACCTGCCCCCAAGGTTGTTCACTACACAACCCGATCTCTGATATGGCATCATGCCCTCAATATATATAAACATATATCTCTTTGGTTCATTACATCTCTTCTTTACCATATATAAACATTTATATTCATTATGCAATTCACTATGAACATTTCTCAATCAGTCATTTGTAAAAATATTTAAATAAAATCATTTCCCAATCTGTCATTGAAAACATTAGCCAAAAATCCATTTTTGGCTTAAATCATTTTGAAGTAGGGCTACCAAAGAAAAGGGGTAGAAGTCCTACCTCAATACTCGTGCCGGTGTCCCACACCGTAATCCTGGTCCGCTATATGTTAGCTCCGCGGATCCACGCACAAATCCTAAATGCATAGTAACTTAGCTCATTAGCATCTAACCCGAGGTATCCTATGATACTAAATCATCTCATGGTGTCCTAGTGTGCCATTTAGGTTTATAAAATCATTGTACAAAGTTGAAATTTAAATCAGGGTTCAAAACAGTTTAAAACAGGTGAAAATCATAAAATTTCTCCTGGCTCCAATCGGCCTGCCGGTTCCCCTGGTTCGGCCTGCCAGAGGAACACGTTCGGTCGGCCGAACATCTCCAGGTTCGGCCTGCCGGTCGGATGAATCCGGCCTGCCGATCCTTTGAATCTAGCCTGCCGAACACGAAGTTCGGCCTGCCGACCTAGAAAAATACCAGAAATTTCCACGCACGGGTCTTGGCATTCCCGAATTCAAATCTAACCTGTTTTCTCAATTCCCAGGCATGGATATTCATCATAAACAATAGAAAATCATAATAGAACACTTTTGAATGAATTAAAACAAGTTTTAAACAAGATTTTTACAAAAATCCAAAAATAGAGAAAATAGAGAAAAATGAAAAATCTTGATTCTAATCCATTTTTGATGAAATGAAGTTTGCATTCTAGCTAATCTAAGTCCATCTAACTTAGATTGAAGCTTTTCTAGGCCTAGAAACTCTAAAATTTCAAAATACAAGAAAATCTTGAAAAATAGAAAAACTTTGAGTTTTAAAATCTAACCTCGAATCAAAGCTTGAAAACGTTGTTTTTGTCGTTGAATCTTGTTCCCGAGCCTTCGATCTCCTAGCCCGAAGCTTGAAAACGAAATTTGTTTCAAAAATT
>CAMOHE010051394.1:0-71027 GCA_946598075.1 Artocarpus hirsutus
GACACCGTCCCGTCCTCCCAAGCCCTCGCTCACCTCCGCCTCACCGGAATTACTCCGAATCTCTTCCACAGCCGCAACCACCGGCTCTTCCTCGTCATTGCCGTCGATCACCTGGCGATCGCTCTCGCTATAATCAACGCCGTTCTCAGCTTCCAGATTCTCCGCCGCCAAATCCGACAATTCAGCGTCGGGCTCCGTCAATGCGACAGAAGAGATGGGGACCTCAATGGATTCGGGAGAGCCGGGGGCGGGATCTCGGTCGGCGGACTCGTCGGCGCAAGTTGAAGAGCTCGAATCCGAGGAGGAGGACATGGGAGAGAACCTGGAAATGGAACTTCTTGAATTTTCTGCTGAGTAGATATCTGGGGCTAATTAAGGTTAGTGACAGAGAAATTTGAGCAAACTTGGGGAGAGAGAGAGGAGAGAGGGGAGAGAAACTGCCCGTCCGCTAGTCGTTGGCTGGAAGCTGGAACGCTGAGGAGCTGACGAGTTGGTAGGAGCGATCGGAATTCCGACTCTCGAGCGTACCGACAGTGGGCTCGGATGCTGCTTTAGCCAAGGCCCACTACAGTTACGGCCTTATATATAATATTGGGTCCCTTCCGTTTCCCCTATTTGGGCCTACAAGGGCTAAGAGAAGCAATTATTGGACCAGGCCTTTGATTGAGGTTTAAGTTAGGCCCAGTATGTCGAATCTTCGCACAAAAACCATAGAACAAGAGGTTAAGCAGACAAATGGCCAATTTATTGAATTAAAATAAGATTTCAGTTTGTAAATATTTTACAAATATCTCAAAATGATATAATATTATTAAAATAATTATTATATTATTAAGAATATTTTTATGTTATTAAGCCCAATAATATTTTCCTAAAAAAAATTAGTATACATGCCCAAATTATTGTTAACCTGCAACCATATTCCAATACGAATTTTTCCCTTAATAAATGATTTGACAAAATAGTAAAACTTTGGGAAAGGTAAAGGTCCTAAAGGATAGTTCCTGTCATAGAAATTTTCTTATAGAAACGTGCAATGTTAAGAATGAACATTTCATGTGTTGGTGCTCTTGCTATTTTAGAGAATCAATATTAAGATACTTGTTTCCAACGCAAATTTTTATGCACTACATTGCATTGGCTTCTATTATGAAGGTTTTTCTTCTGTCATTATGTGCCGGAAAATGTTTTAACAAAATTTTCAAATTGATTGAATATGAAACGAATTTTGGCTGCTCTTACTAATAAATTGACCTTTTAAGATAACATTTTGAAATCCTAACAAATGATATCAAGCTCAATTTCAAGTAAAATAATTTTTATGCATTTTTATGATCCTCCAACAAAATTATGAATGTTGATGGGTCCAATGCTGCATGCTCATTGGTTGGGCCAGTAAAGACCTACATCAAAATTGCCAATAATTGAATTTGGGAACATCTTGGAAAGAAAATAAAAATGAAAGACATCCTTACTGTTACACCAACCTAATAAGGAAAAAAAAAATGCTTAGATTACTCTTACTAATAGGTTTGCTTTAAGATGTATAGTCCAAAACCCCAACAATATGTATATACATTAACTTGTTAGCCCTTCTTTACGAATTTTCTAAAACCTCAAATCAAAACAATCAATTATGTTATCGTTGACAAAAGCGGGAGGTAAATCACACAATTATCTTCATCTTGCAATCCTCTCATTTGCAAGAGGAGAGGATTCAAAGTGCAAAAAATAAAAACTAGTCGATGGAACGTTACTTGACTGATGACATCTGGAAGGTTAATCTTCTCCGTCAAAAAATTAAATTAACTGTTTATATATATATATATATATACAAAAATAAAATAAAATCAAATCAACCAAGTTTTAAAGCAGGATGTACTTAACTAACTAATGTCATGTGTCTAAAGCTCATGAGCATTATTTAACCTGTGCGTTTTAAAACACCAGTTCAATTCAACTTATTTCAATTCATATGCGTTTGAAATAGTGATTCAAACGTGCTATTAGTGTGACCCAATAATCTGCCAATTAATGAAAAGATAGAGGAAGATAGAAATGGAGTTGGGAGTTTAAAGCAAATGAACATACTCAAACTTATATATTGATCGGGAAATTAATATATATATATATATATATATAAAAGTTCTTGCTTCTATGTTACAGTTACATTCCCTTTCAAGTTTCAGCTAAACCGTTATCAAGTTTTCTCGTCAAATGGCTGACAAATGTTTGTGAATTACGACTTTGTTAAAAACTCTGGTGAATCATCCACTTAAACATGAAAATTGCAGTTTCAGGATAGTGAAATGACTGACAAGGACCACCTCACGTTTTCTTCATCGCCCATCACCATAAAAAGAGGATAAACTTGTTCAGTTGACCTTTAGAAAATGCAAAGAGACGTTTTAATGCCAAATTATCCATCCAATTCCAACAAAGTATCTAAATTAGATGAGCACCAAAAAAAAAAAAAAAAAACCTTAAAAAAAAGGGCTAGCTAGCTGGTTTGGCTTTTAAACATGTCATGAGGCATCCATTAATTATCTTGTTTTGTTTTGTTTTTGTTTGGAGATTTGTTGCCTTATTTAGTATGCTCGCTGAGGTCTCTTGTTTATCTGAAACTAACTACAATTGTAAAATATATGCTTTTTTTAGCACTCTGTGGGCACTTCCAATATCGTCATAGTTTTATCCTAAATGAACATCTAGCAACTTTATTTAGGTTTATATTGTACATTCTGTGTCTATATGGGATAGATCTACATCCAAATGCCGCCCCAATTTCTAATATTGCCTTAATAAAAAAAGAAACAAAACAAAAGGACTTGTCAGAGGGTGTTTAGAAAGCCATATTGAATCTAAAATATTTTATTAATTTAAAATTTTACAAGAAAAAATAGTGTAACAAAATTAGTTTGAACAAAACTTTTTAGTCCTAACAAAGTTTGCAAATAGGTTTAGTGGAAGTAGTATCTGAATTTCGAAAAAAAAAAGAAACTGATTCAAAAGTACAAATACAAGTAATTTCTATTTTTGCTTCGGTCAAACTTCCTCTAGTTAACAAAAATTAGTATTTTTATGGACTGATTCTCCAATACTTCTTGCAAAAATAGGATGTTTGAAAAAGTAGTTTAAATTAATTATTTAAACTAAAACAGTGTAACGCTCTTACATATTAAGTAAAAAGCTACAGTATAAACTCTCATATGTTACAATTCTCAAAACTAAACTGATGGGTTAAACTACTCTCTTAAACACCCTATTTATGTAACATGGTTGGGATCAAAGAAAAAAAAAATCATTGTGCAAACCTCTTTTTTCTTTTTTGGTGCATTTTTTGGGTTTGAAAAGGGTGCGGGGAAAAATGATAATATCTGGAGATAAATTACAAAATTTTTCAATGTTGAGAATTCACAAAATCAACACCACAAATATCATCATCCAGTACAATATCCACGTCGTAATTTTAGGATGTTGATCTCTCGTGCAAGAAGACCTTTGAGCTTCAGAAGAAGCTCTTTTCAAGTAGATTACGGCGGTCACCAATTTCAAAAGTCACTATATATATATAAATCGATAATGAAAACCAAAGGGCTTGTATTTGGATTACGAAAAACAATATTATTTTTCAATAAAAATCTGCGGATACAATCAAAGTGTGGAGAAGCATATAGTGTTGAGCGAACTCAATTATCGGACACAGAGTTAGTACGTGGATTAATCTTCGTGTTAAGGTCCATGTGAGGATTTGAAGGAGAAGACGACTCGTTTACCTTGAAAGCAATATGATAGTATTAGAATGTTTCGGAGCATAATTGATACTACAAGATGAAACTAAAATACTATATTTGTGAGACCTTTATGTTGTAGTAAACTTTTACTTTACATTGTAGTAGTAAAAACTTATTAGTTCTAATTAGGTTACCAAACAAAGATTATATTATAAAGTACATTCAAATATTCGATATGATTTCTCATACTGAGTTGGAATTACAGGACGAAGCCCCCAAAGTCAAATTTTAGTGCGAATAGATTAGAGATTTCACATTGATAACTTCGATTTACATATATATGAAGGCACCAATTAATTTTGGGATTAAGTGTTAGATAAACACAAAAATTCAAAGAAGTATGGGGTATGAGATATGTATAACTTCTCGTTTTCTCTGCATCAGTACTACTGAATTTTGGATGTATCTCTCCAAAGAATGAACTAGTAATTCGCTATAACTTTATGTGTAAGTAATTAAATTATTGAAATATAGCTGCGCATTGTTGCTACTTCTTTTATATAAAAAAAATGTATATGCATTGTAGGTTTTTTTGGGTAGAAGATGTATTGTAGTGTTTCAAGTTTAAATGATGAATGATTTTTATTTCCTAAAAAAAAAGGAACGTATGGAAAAGCTACAATAACAGCACCGATGACAAAAAATAGTAGTAATGGCAAAATTGAAGATGTTGTAACAGAATATATATGCATTGTAGGCTTTTTTTTGGGTAGAAGATGCATTGCATGTTTCAAGTTCAAATGACAAATGACTTTTGTTTTGAAAGGGACATGGACGAAAATAGTAGCAATGGGAAAATCGAAGATGTTGTAACAGGATATATATGATTTAACCCAAAAAAACAAACAGTTATTTCTTTTATATGAAAAAAAGGTTTATGCATTGTAGGTTTTTTTTTTTTTTTGAGTAGAAAATGCATTGTAGTATTTCAAGTTCAAATGAGGAATGACTTTTTGTTCCAAAAAAAAAGAACATATGAAAAGGGACAAAAACAATACCGAAGACGAAAATAGTAGCAATGGCAAAATAGAAGATGTTGTAACAAAATATATATGATTTAACCCCAAAAAAAAAAAAAAAAAGAGTGTGTATGACAAGTACACCGATTGTCATGCCCAAAAAAAAAATGAAACGACAACGATATCAATAGCAATGGTTATGGAATCTATCTAAAAATAGTTAATGGAATCTCAACAAAATATTGACACTGGCAATGTTGTCTGTCACGTGAAAGATATTTTGATTGCTCGAGTGAATATTATAAAACAGTGACTAATTTAAACTTCTTTTTGAGCCACAAAAGAGAGGAACGATCAAACCAAGAAATGAAGAATCAGTGCCCAGAAAGGTGAGGTTTTTTTTTTTTTTTTTTTTTAATGTAAGATGTTTAAAACAAAGTTATTAATTTAGATATCTATTTTACAAATCGTCTCTAAACTTTGGCTGAATACTTCTGCTAATTGCTTGTACAGGTACTTTAATATTTATTTTAGAGGACCTAATCATTATAAATATATATATATTTAAAGGAGAACTGGTTGATCCATCAAGAAATTTCTATAAGAAAAGAGCTTGAAAAATAAAATCAAAGTAAATGATTTTACCTATAAAGGAATATTTGAATCACGTACAATAACTGGTTGAAATTCTTTAGCAAGTTATGAAAAAAATAATAATATTACTAATTGTATTTGTATTAATGCGAAATGCCAGTATTGTTTTCTCTGTTTTTTTTTTTTTTTTTTCATACAGATAACATTAAAAATGTCTCTTAAAAAATAAGTTTTTTGAAATAGAGACACATAAAATCTAATTTTATTTCTAACGTATAGAAGAGAGTCATGGAGCGGCTGTCTCTTGCTATGCAAATCCCACCGGTGTATACGTTTTAAAATTTGATGTCATATCACACATTCATAATCAAAATTGAGAAGATCCGTACATATAAAAAGTAAAAAAACCAGTTTTAGTGTTCTCTCTAACATGTTTATTTTTTCTTTTTTTTTTTCTCTTTCTTTATCTTATCCCAGTACATACGCTACGCATAGCGCGTGTTTCTAGCCAGTGATAAACAATAAATGAGGATACCTCTCTGACTGAACACTGTTCCATTTAAGATGTACTGAGAAACAAATACAGAGAGAAGCCATGGAGGGCAAGAAATCAGAGCAAAAGACACGGGGAGTACAAACAGCCTAGTTTCACAGAAACTCCATGAGACCGACGGTGACGTTACTTCTCTAAAAGCTAGAAAACGACGTGACGAAGAAAACGACTTGCAAACTTAAATAGAGCGCCAACGCCAATTAATCAACGAAAACCAAGGGACTCAACTACAAAACCATTTCGTGAAAATTATGGCCAACTAAACCGACTTTATCTGCGGCCCCCACACTAGCCCAATCGGACGGCCCTTATTCTTCTAACAAAGAAACGGTTCTTTGATGTTGATCTTGTCGCCTCTTTCTTTTGCTTTATTCGAAGAGCGGGGTTTGCCGCGTTACATAAAAAGTTTTTCATACTTTTAATCCCGTTTCTGTTAAAGAAGAAGAAGAGAATCGTGAAAAAAAGAATTAATTCCATTTGATTGGATATTGTTTGCGTGGAATGTCCTTTTTTTTTTTTTTTAAGAGCACTATATACTGACAAAAACAATATGGCGACTTTCGGGCAATAAATGTCGTGTGTTTGTGTGCTCGTTGTCCTTATGTCGTTTTCAGGTAAAAAGTTAATTTTGCTATGATAAATTTGTGCAAATGTCGACATGATGGAGTCATGCTCCAATATAATATTGCGAAACTAATATATTTTAGTGTCAAAAAATAATATTCCACGAGATCATTCTTTTTCACCTTCCGATTAGCAAAACAAACTCGGAAAAGAATATCGATGTATTATTCAAAAATTTAATGATGTGATAATTCATGAATAGGAAATGGAAAAAAAAAAAATCTTGGGCAAAGAACAATTCAATAGTTTAGAAAAAACAAAGTACAGTCCAATTAATATGAATAAATAAAAGTTCAGTGCTGGCGATGTACAGAGTTTTTAATTAGTTGATGTGAATGGTTTTTAATAAATTAAAAAATTTGTGATGTTGACATTATGGCAGCCGAATTATCACATTAGCTTGTAAAGTAACATTGTACGCCTTTTAAAAATAAATTACTTTCAGCAAAAAAATAAAGTATTTAAAAAATCAACACATAAAAAGTAACTTTAATTAAAAAAAGGATTCATGATAGGAGTGCCAAACTCGTGACGTATGATCTATCTATTATAATATGGTGTTTAAAAATAGTAAAAATTAATGATTAAAATTATTTTATTATAGTATGTAAAAATTTTAAATTTTAGTAATATTTTTATTTTTATTGTAATATTTGAGAGTTTTTTATTGTTTATAATTGAGTAAAGTTTCTATTATTATACCGCACAAGGGTAAGTCTTTTTTTAATGATGCCAACGTGAACAGCATATTAATTCGATTTAATAATTGTCGTTCTTTTTCAGCAGATGTACACAATAAACAATAATTTATAAGAATTATAAGCGAGAGAAGGAAAAAGATCTTTGATAGATGTAAAGTTATAATTAAGTGTAAGATGAAGGGTAGGTTATTCTTTTATGCCAGAAAGAATATTAGGTAATTTAGGTTAGGCTAGCGAGAAACATGTGATATTTTTTTTTCAAAAAAAAGCATACTGGATTAAGTAATTGCATAGGTCATTAGTACAATGTGCTGGAAGAATATTTGAGAGTTGGGACTACTGAAATTAGGCTAAGCTAGTGCTAAAAGTATTAAAATTTGCTGTCTTATTTTCTGTCATTTGACTGTCCCTTCAATTAATTTTATACAACTAGAATTGCTTAATAACTTTTAATATTTAAGTCCTATTATGTGTTTCAGTTGTTAAGTTTAAATGATCTATTGAATAAATGGTGTAGAGACAGCAAAAAGAACAAAAAAATAAAAATATCAGATCTAGACTTGTGATAGTAAAAAATATGTAGATTCAAAATCTCCTTTCTAATAATTTAATGTAGCAAAAAGGACAAGTTAATGAAACTTTACAAATAACGTTTGCCTACTAAATTTTATGTTCGATAGCTTTATGTTTCAACTACTTTGTGTTAGCACCACCGTAATGAGTGGATTAGATTAACAATTTATGAATAACTAGCTGTTCTTGTTATTGATAAATAAAGAATTGCCTACTTGATCTAAATCAATATAAAACGGAAATAATTGAGTAAATTAACGATTCGATGTAATTATAGCTGATGTGATATATGATAGCGACAGGATAATTAAGATATAAATTAATTAATTTCTAAAGAAAGCAACCCACCGCATTCGAACTATATCCATAATCGCCTCGTGTATCTCGTCTGACAAGCAAGTCTTGCCCTACAGCTTCTTCCTCTAAAAAGTCTAAACTAACCAAGCCCTCTCTTTTTTTTTAACCATGAAGGTAAACAAGCCTATCATAAGTAGCAGTAATAATAATAATAATAAAATTATAGCACGTTTGATATCCTGGTCTAAAATTATGTATTTAGAATTTTATAGTTTAAACTATAAATTTTAAATTGTGTGATTTAAACTATAGTTTTAAATGATGTTTGAAACATAAAAGTTTAAAACAAGAATATCAAGTTTAAAACGAGAACTAGTGTTTAGAAAAACATGGTTTATGAAAAAAATGAGAATATAAATGGTTTTTTTTGTAAAAAAAATTTAAACTGTGAGAACTTAAAGGGACAAAGTTTAAATTTTAAAGGTTTAAGCTGTTTTAAAACTGTCTTTATAGTTTAAACTGACGTTAATTATAACACACTTAAAAGCTAGTTTCAACAGCTTGTATGTTTTGAATAGCTAGAAACCTACACGTCACACTTGTCTTTGGGTAGATGGCTTTAACAATAAATTATAATTTAAATTACCTTTTGTTACAGTATTATTTTCACAGAATTTGAACCGAAATGATTCCAACTACAATTTATGGTTTAAACCACAAGTTGCAAACACCAGCTTACAATATTTGTATTAGAAAAAAAAAATATAATAATACTCCTTGGTTTTTTCCTTTCTTGCCAGCAGAGAGATAAAATGTGGTAAGAAGACGAAGAAAAAGCAAAAATGCATGAAAAATACAAGGAAGGAAATCCGTTACATGATGAAACGATCTTTTCAATTAAGCTGTTGGACAATGAGCAATCTATTTAAATCGTTAACAATTTGTTCACTGTAATATTATAAAAATAAGATTGTTTTCAATCTTCATCCCACGAATTTAAACTGCCTAAACATCCTCATTTAAAAAGGTAAGATTGGCCGATAATTTGCGGAAAATGCAGAACAGAGAGTAATTCCAATGTGAAAAAGAGTGGATGTGACAGATTGTATCATCTGCATTATTTTTTTCAACAGGGGGTTATTGTCGTTGATTTTGTAACCTCTGCTTTTCTTCGCCGTACCCCACCCACATCATTTATAAATAAAGAAAAAAATAAATAAAAGATTAAAAAAAACCAAAACCCACGTTTCATTTAAAGTAGTTTGTTTTTAAGTATTTTTTAAATTTTTTAAACTTAAATTTAAATTTAAATATTAAAAATTTTTTAGATATATATTTTATTTAAAATTTAAATTTTTTGAGTATCAAAAATCTAAAATCTAAGTTTTTAAAATTTTAACTTCTTTTTAAACTTTTGATACTCGAATATTTTTGTTATAGTTTAAAAAAATCATAACTTCTTCATTTATTATCTAATTGAGATAATTTTTTTCATTATATTTTTAATAAAAAAAATAAATTAAGATTCATATTGCACATTTTTTAGAATCAATCATTACGATTTTATTAGATTTGTTGATAAATCAAAAACTATTTTTATTATTTTTTTAAACAAAAATTTCAATTTTATTCTATACTCAAATTAAAACTTAAATATACATCTAAACATAAATTTAGATAAAAATTTAAGTTATAAACTCAAATTTTAATTTAAATTACACTAATTTAAATCAAACCGTTAAATTTGAATCTCTTTACCAGATAGACTAACCCACAACACCCTACTCTATCTAGCCACATATTTATCAACTTTGAACCTTTAACTCGTATTAAAAAAGAAAATTAAAATCTCAACCTCTAACATTGAATATCAAAATGGACCAATAAAAAAGAGAACATCAAAATTGCCCACATAGCTCAAAAAGGAGCTAAACAAATAATAAAATTCAGTTCAATATTAAAAAAAAAAAAAGGAGAAAGACAGGAAACGATTACAAGGTGTAATTGGAAACTTTACAAGGCAAATACAAAAATACAATTACAATCCTCAATCCTCCAAGTTAGAAATACAATCGTAAAACACTATTAAAAAACTAAACTACAATCGTAAAATGCTTTCTCTAATGGACAAACGGTCCGCCAAGATACGTACGTGAAAAACTAAAAATTCTTTTAAAAAAAAGGAGGGAGAGAGAAGAAAGAACCTAACGCTATGGAGGATTAAAATTTCTAAAAATATATTTCCGTAAATTCCAGCTGCTATATTAATTTTTTTTTTCAATTTTCTTAATTCATTTTTGTTTTTAATCTTCGAAGCCGGTTTTCTCCCAAATTGCGTTTCTCACCCTGCTCAGATCCCTCCCTTTGAGAGTCCTCCCAATCCCTTCGTGCACCGAGGAGGCGACCCTCGTCCTCGCCATCTGCCTCGCCAGGAACTCGTGAGGCGGAACCCTGACGCCTCCGTCGCATTCATCATCGCCGTCCAAATAGTCGTGGTCGTCGAATCCGTCTCTCCTCCGATTATCCCTGTACTCGTCCCTCAGGATCTTCGACCAGTCCGGAATGTTGACCGGAACCGACGCCGGCGTCGCGCCAGTCCCATCGCCGGCGGGATCGGCCGACGATAGCTTCGACGAGGCCTTCTTCGAGATCAGCCGTGACGACGAGATCGGCTTGCGGAACTCGGGCGAGTTGGAGCGCGCCGAGTTGTAGATGTCCGACTCGTCGAGTTCGAAAGCCGCCGAGTCGGACGCCACATGGTGGTGGTGGTAGTCGTGGTCGCCGGGGAGAAACCGGTAGTTCGGCCCAGCGAAGTAGCTCTTACTCGTCGCCATTGTTGAGAGAGAAAGAGATCGAGGTTTTTCGATCGGAGAAATTCGAAATCAAAAATCCCAAAAAAAATAATGGTTGTGTTTCTGTTTAAATTTTCTCTCCTTAACCACTCTTTTCTACTGGGTTTTGGTTCTCTAAGATGAGTTTTTTGATCCGCCTTTATAAAGAACCGGTGTGAGAAATGGATAAGGCTTTGCTCTCTCTCTTTCTCTGTCCTCTCTCACATACATTTTCTCGTTTCTTTTTTGAGTTCATTACCGCGAAATTACAGAAAAACACCTCATAAAATTTTTCACTTAAATGGCACGTTAGATTTTAAATTTTATCCAAATTTACGAGATTCAATATATATGAATGGAGTCTTATTATCCACGAGAATAATTCACCACTTACACGTGGCGGAGAGCGGGAAGGTTTGCAAGAGTAACTCGAATTAACCATAAAACCCTATTTTTTTTAAGTGTGAAAAATGACAACTGATAAGTAAAATTAATTTAGTTGATTGTCAATTTTTTCATCTTAATCATTGAAAAAGATGACAGCTTTCTTTCTCTTATATAAAAAAATGACAAATTAACTTCTTTATTTTTTTATTTTTCTTTTTAACTGAAAACCCAAAGACGAGAGTGAATTACGACCCTTTTCTTTTCTTTTCTTTTGAGGAAAAAAGAGCACTTCGACTTTGTTTGACTAGAAATAGAATGACATGCTGTTATAAAGCAGTTTGGCTATTACCCAAAACTTTATGCTCTAATATATTTGTATCTTCATATAAACACAAGCAACGAGATATTTAAGTATTTTAAGACGTATTTTTTTTTCTTACCTGTTTTTGCCGAAAACTCAATTGGAATGTTCTGAATCACGGAAAAAAATTAGATATTTAAAAATATCATTTTTAATTCTAAGAAAAGCAAGATCAGCAAGAATAAAATAAAATAACGCTCCCCAGCGCCGTTGGTTCCATCAACCCTCCCTTCCATCGGCCGTGATCCCCATTTATACGACTATGGATGGTGGCCACCTGGCGTCTTTACTTCACAGAAAAAAAAATTTTAAAAAAAAGGAAAAAGATGGGGCAGGGCAATTTGGGGAATACGCATTTGTCTGGGACGAGGAGGATTTTGTATTGTACGAGTGGCAGTCAAAAAAATTTTGTCGCGACGCGGAGGAGTAAGGGAAAGAGAGAGAGAGGGGGGAAAGGGGAGGGTTTACCTGACCCGCTTCTAGAAAAGAGGACAAAAATGGTCCTATTTAGACTATCGAGGATTTGAGACACTTGTCTAACTCAATTTGCCATTACACGTGGCGTCTTGAAAGGGAGAGGGGCATGCTGGCACGTGAAGTACGCCCCGCACTCGGACTTAGCGCGCTCTCTTGCCAGCTGGTCCTAGCCCCCGCTTGTCCTCTCAAACGCGACACTCCCCATCTTTCTATCTCTCCTCAATTAATCGCGTGCCAAAGAATCGTGTCGCGGTAAATTCACTTCACTCCTGCCTCGCCAATTAAAAAGCCAAAGTGTGAATGAATCGATTCACCTAATTACGTTTATTAAATTAAAATATATTTTTAATATGTAAAATTTTTATAAATATTTTATAATGATATTATTAAAATTATATATATATGTAATTATATAGTATAATATGTAATATTATTAATATAATTACTATATCATTAAAAATATTTTTAATATATTTTAAATATTGTGTTAGATTTTAATTTTATAACAATAATTTAGACACGTATTGTAAGTTTTTCAAAAGGAGATTGTTCCTTTCAGTCGGTCCAATTCTTTTTTTTTTCATTTCCTTGTAGATGGGATTTTTTTTTATTGTTGTTTATAATGTAATTTTCGCATAATAGTTGTGATCGATTCCTTGTTTTAAAACGTGGTTAACCTAGGAGGTCAAATATTCAAGAAGAGCACAATGATGGGTGCAGATTTTTGATTTGCCATAAATATGTACAGTTTCTAGAAAGTTCATGTTTTTATAAAGCTAATAATACGAGTTATAACACAACAATACGATATAAACTGGATACATTTATTATAAGTTAAGTAAAAAAATTAACAATATGTTATTTCAGTGTCAATTTGGAACAACCCTTCCAAAAAAAGATCGTGTTTGAATTAACTTGTATGAAACTAAAGTGACCTATCTGATCCGTGATTAATTATATAACTATTTTTTAAAATTTTTTTCCTATTATCAAATATGCCTATAAGAGAAAACCCTAACTCATTTAACCTCAGACCAAGCTTCAAACTAAATTTATCTTAACTTTTTAAGCAACAAAAACATGATATTAGCTTGATCACTCGAGACCTTTTTTTTATTTTGTTGGTGTTGAACTTGTTATTATGTTGGATTTTTTAAAAATTTTAGAACTTAATTTTTTGTTATTATAGTATGGAACTCATTTGATTTTGAGAAAATTTGTTTTGTCTTCATTTTTATGTTATATTAGTGTAAGTTTAAAGCTAAAAAAGTCACGGGTTAGTGCAAGTTACTATGAGGCATTGAAGAGTTGGGGTCATTGGAGTTTCATATGTTGCATAAGAAACGAGTTAGTATGGCTTATGTTCATGTCAACCCGTGTCAGAACAGGTAATGTTAGTGTTGATATTTCTCAACCCATTTGTGTCATAGGTTGGGTTAGTATTGAGTTAGTTTATGTAAAAATTGACTCTTAACCTAACCGGAACCCGACTTATCGACAAGAATTGCCACCTCTATGATTATATAATTGATGAGTACTAGCAACACTCTTTTTTACACTTTCTCCATTCACTGCCTAACAAGTGGAATCCACTCATATTATATAAAAAACAAGATAGTAGAGGCCACGTGTCAAACAAGTGAATTGAGAGAGTGTAAAAAAGAGTGAGAAAACGAGTGCAATTAGCATTCTTCCCCTCTTATCGAATTTAGTTAATTTCATTTTTGTCCATGAGGAATAACAATTGTTTCACTTTGATGTCTAAATTTTTATTTCACATTAATAGTTCTCGAGCTTTTTAAATGTTACGCTAATGATCCATAACAGAAGCATTGAAAATTTAACAGTTTTCATTGTGCAAGGTATATATGATTCGTTAATGATAAGTAATAATAAAATTAAGTTTGGGTTGTTTGATTTAAACCGGTGTTTAAACCGTATTATTCTCATCTGATGATTTCTACCAGTTTTTAACACTTTTGTTGCATATGTTCCACCAAGGTTACATTCGAAAAGTTAAAGGACCGTTGGTGCGTTAGTAGAAAGTTTAAGTATCAAAAATTAGATAATTGATGTTTCTATACGGCCAAAAGTGAAATTAATTTTCTGAAATTGGGATATATTCATATATTGCTTTTCCTTTTTGCTGAATTTTTATATCTACCACTTAATCATGGTTCTTTTGCTGGCTTCCAATGAGAATAATATTTTTGTGGTTGTTTTGCATAGTTTTCAATTTAACAACGACATTTCGGACTTTTTCATTCGATAATGTGTTCCATACTATTCTTGGTTGTATTCCATGATATTCTCTGTTCTATCTAGGATCACCAAAAGGTGAGACAGGAAGGGGAAAAAATCAACTACATCATTTCGATATATATAAAAAGTTTTTGCAGTAATAAAATGTATAAAATATGATACAGATTGAATAAAAGCTTGCTTACTTAAGAATTATTGTTTGTACAGTTTGATACATGGCAACATCATTTGTAAATGCATGCTAGTATATATCACGTAATTCATCTTTATTAAAAAAAATACGTATATCATATAATACATTACAGCTGCAAAAGAAACCATAAAGTAGAAGAGTTCTATTAAAGCCGTGGAGTTATTTATATAAAATGTAAAGCTTCACCTTTTCTTTTCTTTTTCTTTTTTTTTGGAATTTATGAAATGCTTTGCATTATGGAGCATAAAACTTGCACCTTTAATATATATATATGTATATATATATATTGAGTTGGAGAATCTTGGTTCTATACTCCTTGGATTTACAAATAGGTAACATAATAATTCAGAATTGCATTTACTGTTCAAAGTCAAACTTTTATTAGAAGGGAAACAAAATGAGACTAATCACTATATTAGTTACATTATTATGTTATAATGTAAAATTTTTATATAGTATAGTATTTTAGTTTTAGTTTATTAGTTTTACCTGTATTTTCAAACACACTGTAATTTTCATCCTATTATAGTTAGACTTTGTTGTTAATAGGAGAGTTTACTTTTTTTATGGAAAAAATATATTGTGATTTACTGGATGTTACAGTAGTTCTTGGATTGTGACCTTTTGCGATTAGATCAGTCTGTAGCTTTGTTTCCTTTCGTTTTCAATAATGTGTATTTTTTTATATGTAGTCTTTAATGATGACATTTTGCTTTAACGATTTCCTTACATTTTTAATCTAAGCTGCTAATTAAATAAATACTAAATTCTAATAATAGTAATCTTGTGTGGATTTTTTCAAGAGATATATATCTTTTTATATCTTATTTTTAAGTTAATTTAAAACTTATATTTTTAGTTTTTAATCTCCTTAAATGTATACCTTTATTAGATTTAATATATAAATTTATATTTTACATGAGTTAATAGTTGATTTTGACCTTTTAAAATGATCAAATTATCCTTAAGTAAAACAGAGAAAAAGTAAAACTCTTAAAAATAAAAAGAAAACAAAAAAATACAAAACACTTATTTTTAATAGTATTTTATACATTTTTGAAATCGAGAACATTAACATAAAGTTCTCTTATTTTTCAATTTGAAGGTATTTTAAGCAATCTCTTGTAACAATTTTGAATATTGATTGGAAAAAAAAATAAACTTATATATTGAATTTTATCTGAAGGTGTAAATTCAATAAGATTTAAAATTGATTCAAATAAACCTAAAATACATTGTTAAGGTAAATAATGCTTTTTTTAAATTGGCCACTATAGATAGTGTATGCCAAACCAAGAACCAGATAGCTCTACTTTAACTGGCTCTTTAACTAGAAATATTAACAAATCCGGGCATCTCCTGCCACTTGAGGGAACTTTTTTTTATCAATACAAAGAAACAAATAAATAAGCACAATTTCTTTTGGCAAAACAAATGTTGTTCCTTTTTCTTTTTTTTTGGGTACGTACACTGTTGTTCATTGAAGTTCGTTATTACTCTTTAGTCGGTGGATAATTTTTATTAACAAGCAGAAACGACAATCTTAAAAAAAAAAAATAAAGAAGAAGAAGAAGAAGAAAATAAAACAGAAACTGGCAATCATTTACTTCACAGCAAAAGAAGAAAAAACAAAACTTATCAAAAAAGGAATAAAAAAAGAAACAAAAAAGGCCCACAAGCAATAATAGTGTTCATTGTATTTGTGTCTATCTACAAACACACAACCACATATATATTATTCATTTTGCTCACTTGATTTTAATTCCCTCCTTTAGAGAAACTAGTTTGGATGCCCACTTGACATGAAAGTCACTTTTTCCTTTCGAGGTTCTCACGAAAGAATTGTTAATTCTAATTAATAGTAAGTCACTCAAGTGGAGATTTTATTCTTCCATCCCTTAGTGCGTTTGTATTTTTATTTTTATTTTTAATTCTGCAAATTAAGACAGTGGCCAGTGATAATTGAAATATGGTTTTTGATTTATCACAAGCTCTCAATTTCAGGGCATATTATTTTTGTTTCTGGACCAATTTCAGGGTCTATGATTTATGATGTCATACACCATATAAAGCATTATAATGTGATAAAAAGAAAATTTAAATAGTCAAGCGTTATCGTTAATGGAATTTGGCCTTTGTTATCCTTTTTAGTGACATTACATTTGGCTTTGCAAAAGAATTTAATGCCACAACCGAATACCAATAACAATACAACCATTTTTATGGTTTGTGGGTGTTGGACATTACACGTTATCGTCATCAAAGACTGAAAAAATGGCATCAAAATTGGATCTTGGAAAATAAAATTCCATAACAACAATGGATATTTAAAAAACTCTTTATTTTTGGTGGTAGAATCTGATCAATAATTGAGTCTAAGTGTATTTTTTTATGAACTTTGTGACTTAACTTTCTGCAACTTTTTTTATAGTCTGTTTGATATTAGTTGATTTTAACTACTTTTTTAGTTAAAAATAATATAAAATTTTTATATATTATAATAAAAATTAAAAATTTATTATAATATAAAATTTTTATATGTTATAATAATTATGATTTTAACTAATAATTTTAATAACATTTCGCTCCCGGTCCACGATACGCAACTACCTTTCTTGCAAGCTAATAACATCGAAGAAAACGACACAACCGAAACAATTCAACCAAAACAAATGACGCCTGCCTCTGAAAAAAGAATTGGAGATGGTAGAATAGGCCCTCTTTAATAGCTGTCCTTTTTGCAGCATAAAGATAGGCCGGTTGTATGAGCTGTGGGCCTCTTTTTATGTGCACTAGTACTTGCCCATTTCTACTTTGTAGCCTCTAGGTGATACTGAATTTAGGTTGAGATGTGAGAATTGCATTTTTCTTATTAGTTTTTTTGAGGCTATCGTATTGGTAGTGCATGTTTGGATCATTTAGATATTATCAAAATCACGTCGAAACAAAATCAAACCAATGGTGCATTTTATTAGGTCATGCAGTAGAGATCTCTCTCTCTCTCTCTCTCTCTCTCTCTTTTTTGAGTTATTTGCTTTGGCAGTCTTGGAGGAAACGCACTTGTCTCGTTTTGCCCCTATCCCCAACATTCATTTTAAAATCAAGTTATCACGAGGTTTTTCAATAGGTAAATTGTTCATTTTCAGACGAAATTCAATATGAAAATAACACAAGAGTTGAAGAGAGGCAAAACAGTAAAGATAAGCAAATTTACAAAATAAATAAATAAGGAATAAACATTGAACAAAAATACAAATTGTATAGTCTACTCCATATTTTAATTTGAGAACGTTTTTTTCAGATATGCCTTTTTTTTTCAGCTATTTTATTCATTGTAAACTCCTCACGAGGCATCTTTATATACATTGGAATAAAAAATAGACAGTTTAGTAATAGAGAAGTCATATGTTTCAATTATTCAAGGGTATTTAGACCTTTAAAAGTGAATGTTTAGGGATTAAAATAAGACGAGTACACATTATTCTTAGGGATTGTTGGTGAAAATAATCATCATTAATATGCCCTCAAATTATGAAACACAAGTCAAATTTTCGTCCAAAATCCGAACATGTAGAACATTCTTGATAATGTTTTTTTTCTTAGGAGAACCTATATCAAGCTTAAAGATTAAGAGAATATATTGTTACAAGAGCCAGAATCCAGAGGTGATTTTTGAAATTGATAATGCATTTTATTTCACTGAAAGAGAAGGGTTAAAAAATAAGGATGAAATAATATCATATGGACAGTACATTCTTATGTGACATCTATGCACAAAATAGATTATCTACATATCTTGTCCATTATAATAGGAGCAACTAGAATTCAAAACCTAGTCCTGTGAGCAATCTAACCATCCCACTTGGTAAATTATATTTTTCTTTGAAAGAATTAAGGCTCATGGTGGCGTTGTAACGTGCGACTTTGAAGATCCTTAAAACAGTTTCTACAATCATCATGATCACAATGTTGTTTGCTGTTGGCTTTTAATGAGAGTTTGGTTTTGGAACCTGAAATGACTGGAACCGATCGAACCCCCCCGGATGCTTATCTCCTTCTCTATCCACGTTCCATTTATCTATGCGCCTGACTTTTGTGGCAGAACCAAACTCAGATGATTATATATATATATATATATACACGCACATAAATACATATATGTATATACAGTATTTGGGAAGAGAGATAAAATCACAACAGTTTAAACTGTTTATTGTAGTATATGAAAGTTTTATACTGTTTGTGATTTAAACTTTACAGCTCTCAAAAGCACCGTTATGTGTGTGTCTATAAGATTTCTTGGTTTACTGTGCCTTGCTGAGTTTGCAATTGCTATCTCATTTTAGTCTTAGCTGTGATTTTTAATGATCTGCTCGCAGCAAATCAGTGGAAGTTTGGAGTTTGGACCGTGGATGCATTGTACTTTCGATGCTGCACACCAACTTTTGTAATAAAATTTTTAATGCCAGTTATTCAAAAACTTTATCACCCTCCTTTAAAAAAAAAAAAAAAAAACTTTATCTCGCATCATATCTCACTGCTCTTAAAAAAAAGTGCCTCACTGGTTGAAAAATAACAGTTCATTTGTTGTAACAAGAGGTATTTTTCCAAGGGATTTTTTTCCCTTAGAATCGGTAATTCTTAGGCTTCATTAATTGTCTTTCAAGTTATCGGTATATGACACGGATTTTTTTCCATCTATTTTTTTAATATAACAGAATTTTTTTTTTCTCTTTAATCTGGCTTTTTGCATTTCAGAGTACATATTTTTTATTATCCGGAATTTTTTTTTTGTAAATATGTCGATATTACTGTTTGTGTAAACTCAAAATCTCGGCATTTTTGTTTACACTACTTAAAAAAAACTTTTTACGTGGTCCTATGTCGCTACGTGGCGTTAAAAGTATGATTATTCATTGTTATTGGAAACAAGGTGGCCAACAACATTATCTCTAAAAAAAGGCATGATGTGCGCAAGGAATATAGTACATGTACTGCACTTTTAATGCTTATCGAACTCTTTATTTTGGTACTACCAACTGCACCTTTTTTTTTTTTTGGAAACCTAACGTCAAGTATTGTAACAACTTATAATTTATATAACGGGGGTGTTGGTAACTTTTTTTGGTAACTTTTTTTGTTTGAATTCACGGGTTCGAAACTAAAAACTGAAATATATAAAAATTTTATGTTATAGTATATTTTTTACGTATATTTTAACATATAAAAATTTTATACTATTAATTTTAAACTTATAAGTTTAAAATCATTACAAGGTACGTATGATAT
Source organism: Artocarpus hirsutus (assembly GCA_946598075.1). Taxonomy (NCBI): domain Eukaryota; kingdom Viridiplantae; phylum Streptophyta; class Magnoliopsida; order Rosales; family Moraceae; genus Artocarpus; species Artocarpus hirsutus. The sequence continues at coordinate 19,896 of CAMOHE010051394.1, forward strand.
GGCCAATAAATCTATTAAATAAAATTACATTTAAGTTTCATAAAATTACATTTAAGTTTCGCGACATGGTAATTTCATTTAGTATTTTTGGTATTAGGCATTGGTATTAGGCAACTAAACAAGAAAAAGGAAAAGATTTGAGCCTGCCCAAGCATTAGAGTAAATCTTATTGTTCAAAAGAAGGAGAGAGTGTATATTCACTCCTCAACTTTCATAAAAAATGCAATCAACCAAGTTTGTATTCACTCTTCGACACCCTACCCATCCCTACCCATTTTAGGATGGCCCTCCCACACTTACCAACTTAAAAAAACAAGCTTCAAAATTACTGAAAAGAAACTTAGAACGAGTCCTAAGGTCCCAATGACAGAGCTAGACTTTTATTTATAAGCCCACAAAATACATAAAGCTTCATACCAAACGAATGTGGGACAAAACATATTATACATATGCCCGCATAAGACCAAAGATTTAGTCATTAATTAACGTGGGACAGCTAGAAAGCTAGAAAATCCCACACCACCTCACGAGGTGTCATTAATTTAGTGGTATACGTAAACTACTAATGTGAGAATGTTCTAAACACTTACTAATAAAAATATTATAACTCATAAGTTCATACGTTTGGGATTCGAGTTGGTATTCATATTTCACAAAAAAAGGAAAAATTAAAAAAGATAGGCCACAATATAGATCAATAGATGAATAAATTAGACGGTATGCCACTTCTTTACTGTTACTATTTTATTCCATCACCTTTTTTTCCCTTCGATTTATTCCGTTTTTTAAGCAAAAAATACCAAAATACCTTTAAATTAAACTTGCTTGTTTAACTTTAATTTAAAATACTTATAAGTAATTATGTCTTTATATTATTTAAAAGTGGTGTATTTTAAACTTTTTTTATAAAAATGGTAAGATTGAAAAACAAAGCAATAAAAGCTGGGATTTCTCAAACCATGTTTAATGGGCTACTATAGAGGCCCAAGCAAAATAAAAGGTTTCTTTGCTGGGCTTGTATCCAACAACTGAAAAAGTGGGCTGCTAATATCACATCAAACCCAAATGGTTCTTTCCCGGGCAAGTCTTCAATTAACTGATGAGGTGGGCTGCTCATATTGCATCAAAAAGACATTTTCGGCTGAGGAACTAGGGCCCAAAACCCCTAAGACAGGCGTTATTCCTTAAACCAATCAGTGCATTTTCATCTTTGAAGCCATATTACAAAACTACCCATATTCAACTTGACACAAGACACGAACTTCACCTAAAAACCTAATGAGTACATCGGGGTCAAATAAGTCATTTCATAATTGGCAGTTGTGCAAAACCCTACCATAAATCTATAATTTTCCCACCGAGTATCGCCTTCTTCGGAAACCCTAGCCCCCATCTTCTCTCCTAGTCGCTCAGTAGCAGTCGCAAAAATGCCGCCGAAGTTCGATCCCACTCAGGTCGTGGACGTCTACGTCCGAGTCACTGGCGGCGAGGTCGGCGCGGCGAGTTCTCTCGCTCCAAAGATCGGGCCACTCGGTCTCTCCCCGAAGAAGATCGGAGAAGACATTGCCAAGGAGACTGCCAAGGACTGGAAGGGCCTCCGTGTTACTGTCAAGCTTACCGTCCAGAACCGTCAGGCCAAGGTCTCCGTCGTCCCCTCGGCGGCCGCGCTCGTCATCAAGGCCCTCAAGGAGCCGGAGCGCGACAGGAAGAAGACAAAGAACATTAAGCACAACGGCAACATCTCCCTTGACGATGTGATCGAGATCGCCAAGATCATGCGGCCTAGGTCGATGGCGAAAGACCTTTCCGGGACTGTGAAGGAGATCCTCGGCACGTGCGTCTCCGTTGGGTGTACGGTCGACGGCAAGGATCCCAAGGACCTGCAGCAGGAAGTCACGGACGGAGATGTCGAAATTCCGCAGGATTGAGCTGATGATCAGCCGACGAGCGCCGCCGCCGCTTTAGTGAGAGAAAAAAAACCTTATTTGTTTTTCTTTATTTTTTTTTTTCACTTCATTTCGTTAGATACTTTGGGTTTTGTTTAATTTTATGCGATGTTTAGATGATTTGGGAATCTCAGAACTCTGCTTTCGTAAGATGATTACAATCACTATTTTGAAGGTAATTAGATAAATTTGGAGATACTTTTTGTCGATTTAGTTTAACGAATGCGGATGTGGAATTTTTGTGCTTCAGCATTTTGGGATTCTGATTTTTGCATTTCTGCCATTTCATTGTTTGTTTGTGCTTTTCTTTTGCCACTCAAATTGTTGCATTCGTTTTGATTTATATTTTATATTTGCAGCAATTTCTTCAATGATTTATAGTGTTGTCCATTTTAGAAAACCTTTTCAACATTTGAAATGGATTGCAGATACTGCGTTTTACGTCTGCATTTCAAGAAATTTGTTCTATTGTTTCCCTGATTTTCTGCATTGTATATGTTGCAGACAAGTTAACTTGCTTAGGCATTGAACGTTCATTTTGCAAATCCTAATGTTTGTCAGTTTTTTCATGCTAATGTTTGCCCAACTTCCTGGAATTATGCTAATGTTACTTTGTTTTAGAGCCTTTATTCATTGACACCTTAATTCATGTAGTTTCTCTTAGTCCAAAGAAGGTGTACAAGTTACAAGTTCCTGTATTGGATTTTTTTTTTTTTTTTTGGAGTTTCATCTGCCTTGGAAGCTTTATCTCTCATCAAAATTTATTGCACTGTGTCATAGATCAATACGAAGCTTCAACAAAGGATATACAACTAGTTGAGAATAATGTCCGTTTTGTTGGTTTCATCACTACCACAAATTGAGACTATCTCACCAATTTTTAGTGGTTGAAATTTGTTCCCACTTAGGAGGTGTTAGGAAGATCATTGTTTCTGTTTGTGGCATTGATGAAGCCAACAAAATGGACGATACTCAATCACCTGTATATCTCTTTGTTGAAGCTTTGTGATGCTCTACTGGTGTAATATATTTACCATTCGTAGAAATGATGTTAGTTTTCTTTGTGTTCTGTCCTTGTAAAACTGTATTGGTGTAAAATAGTATATATATACGATGCCTAGAGATGTTGTTAGTCTTCTTTGTCTAGTGCCATTGTTTTTACAAGGGTTTGGCTGGTCGCTTGTCGTAAGATGAACATAGTTTATTCTCATCTTGTGCTTTATTTGTCTTGTGTTCTATTTGCCCTAGGGACAAGCACTTGACATGATGTTGTTATTTGTTTTGTTGTTGAGTTCAGCATCGTATATGGTTCAGTGGGGTTACTATCATCTTAACTGGTCATCTAACAAATTGTAGAAAGATCTTAGGTTTTGGCTAGAATGAATAATGGTCATTTGTGAGCCGCATTACACTTTTTGGCTGAAAGGATTGACACCTTTTGAATAATTGCACTTTGTAGGGTGGTGATTACCGGATGTTTTCTTTTATTGTGTAAATGATAGATCCCTTTTCTTATTAGCATGGCTTAGACATTTTGTAGTTTGTTGTCTGCTTAAATTGCTTATTTGCTTGTTCCTTTTAGCAACTCAGCGTATGATGTGTACTGTGGCCGCTTAACTAGTGCAATCCGATTCGGCTCTGAAGTTTGGCATCTTTCTTGTTGTTTAAATGCATGGACTGAAACTGCTAACGACAACTTCTCTTGGTTTTCTACGGTGTTGTTTTATTAGAGAATTGGTCCAATTGACAGTATTAGCTCGGAGGGTTTTCTTCAACTCGTTTGTGTTTTCCTTTTTAATCTTGGGTAGTTCAATTCGTTGCCTTGTGGCCCTAGGGACTTGATGCAGTGACATAGAATGGTTCCCATTTAATGTTTTGTGCAAGTTGATAGAGGCTAAAATAGATTTAACAATCAAGTGGGAAGAATAATTTTCGGCTAGTAGTTTTATAGGGTGTTTGGTGTGGTGGTTAAAATTGTAAACATTGTAATATGTAAGAGTTTTACACTGTAGCTATTTTTTTTATTTTTTTTTATTTTTATTTTTTATTTTTAACTATAGTATAAGAGAGCTTTACATTGTTTATAATTAAAAAGTTAGCTAAAACTAACTATACCAAACAGGCTATTAAATTGTGTTTTGAGGCTAAGGCCTTTTTTTTGGTCGCTCAATCCTTAAGTTCTAAATACGTTATGTGGGCCTCTTCAAGTTCAACTTGATGCCCATATCCGGATGAATGTCTTGCTCCCTAATTAGGGTTAATTAGACATATGGTTTTTTTTTATTTGTAAAATTAAAATATATTTACAGTTTATAAATATTCTTTATATGTCTCAATGTATAAGTTTAAAGACATTAATGACTATAATAATGATATTGTTAGTTTTAATTTATTTTTTTAGAATACCTAAATTTACGTATTTAAGATAATATTTCAAACGAATTATGATATCATTATATTTTAAAAAAAATCCTTAGAAGGTTAATGAGACATGTGGCTTTTTTTTATTTGTAGAATTAAAATATGTCTGTAGTTCATAAATATTTTTTATATGTCTTAATACATATATATAAAGACATAAGGACCATAATAATGAGTTTTGATTTATTTTTTTAGAATAATTATAATATATATATTTAAGATTTCAAATGGATTATGATATGATTATATTTAAAAAAAAATTCTTAGAATTAAGGTGTTTGTTGTTTAAATTTAAATTGGTATCTAAAATAACAATTTTAAAATTTCTTAAAAAGATGAAATTTTTATCGACAAGTTAGATTTACCGTAAAATTAAAATTAAGGTGTTGTAATTAAATTAATATAATTGAATTAATGATATAGTTTTACTGACAAATTAAAATTAGATGTTGTAATTAAGTTAATGACAGCATTATTAAGTCTTTTATGTGTCTTACTGGTTATATAATTGATATATCATTAAGTTAATAATACTTAATGATAATGATACGTAATGACATTTATTTTTTAATACTTCAAGTGAATGATATTTTCTTTTCTTTTTTTTTTTTGTGATATGTAATTAAATTAACAATATAGTATTTATTAAGTCTTTTTATGTATCTTAAAGGTTATATAATTGTTATATCATTAAGTCAATGATAAGTAATGATTATGATACTTAATGACATTTATTTTATTTTTTTAAGACTTCAAGCGATAATGATGATGTATTAATGTAATATGTTAAAATAAGAAATATACATGTATATTTTTCCTTAATTTAAGTATTCAAAAAATAAGAAAATTTGTTATAAAAATTTAAATATATGATAATATTTAGTTAGATGATATTTTAAGGTTTTGAATATATAAAATTTTAAAAAAGAGATATATAAGTGATATTTACATAACAAAAATAGATATTAATTTACTCTTTAAAAAATACACCGATTATGTAATTTTTACTAATTTTCCCCCTTTTATTAAAAGATTGGGCTAATGAAAAGGACAAGGCCCAAGCTAAGTCTAGGTTTTACGTTTTTTTTTTTTTTTGAATGGTATGGCAGTCCAGTGTTCCCTTTACGAACATGGATTGAATTTGGTTCAAAGTTTTTTTTAGTAAAATTTTGATTGCTAGAGTGTTTTGTGTTCAAACTTTTGATTTAAATTATGTTCCTAAGCCAAGACATTAATTACAATTGTTAATAGACCATTTTCAATTTTGAAAGAAAATTTGTAAAGGTAAACAATGAGTTTTATCAGCTTAACAATTATAAATTATGATATGAAAAAAAAAGGAACTATTTATAAAAATGTGTACAATTTTGGGATTTATTCTAGTAAAAATGGTAAATTTTAGGTTTATCAAATTTGATTATATGATAACTTTAGAATTTATTAGGTATGTTTGAATTTATCAAACTTGATTACGGGATAATATGTGAATCCGGATGTTTTACCAATTTGATCATGGCATAAATAGTTTATTACTATTTACAAAACTTGTTATTTATTTACATTATGCCCCAAAAAGTTCTATTTACCCTTTCTCCCTTTGTAAAATGGAAACCAAAAGACCAATCACTTGAGTGGAGGTGGCAGTTTAGGTCTTGTTGTGTTGAATCAAATTTTTGTGTCGAGTTCGAATCAACCTACGTATCACCAATTTAGTTAAAAAATCTTATATCTATATTGTTACAACTAATATAAGCAATGTAAGGTCCTGTTTGGCAAAAGTGGTGAGAACTACTTTTTCAGTTATAAACGGTATAAGGCTCTCACATGTTACAGTAACAATAAAAAAATTGTTACAATGTAAAGCTCTCATCTGCTACAGTAAAAATGATTCTAATCAACAGTTTTCATCACCCTTCCAAACACTTATTAAATATTACTTTACTTAATTCACTTATCTATACTTTACCTTATCAATTTAGGCAATTACTATATTTATTTATTTTTTTGTTTCGTTTGAAATAAAACTTGTTAAATCTAAGTCTTATTTGTGTATATATCTTTTTGTATTTTTTAATAAATATATTAATAAATCAAGTCAATCCGAATTAATTTTATGTCAACGAATTAGGCCGATTTTGAGTTGTGTTCTCATATTGAACCCAAATTACTATCCCTCAAGTTTCAGTCACATTCAAAAGGGACAAAACAATACACGTAAAGCTTTTTATAGCGTGTTTGGACACTTCAATTCAAACCAAAACTTTTGGTTTTTATAATATAAAGTTTTTACATGCTATAATTTCAAGAAAAGATAAGCTTTAGTGTAAAGTTTTTATATGTTATAATGTTTAAATAGAAAATTTCGGTTCAAACCATATTTTTCAAACACGCAATTAATTGTTACTCTACCTTGCAGAAACGGTGAATTAAAAAAAAAATAAAAACCAAACCGTACTACAGATCATACTTTTTAGTAAAAGCAGCTTTATGTTTTTAGCATGAATAAATAGATTTTAGAAGTAATTTTTATCATACTCAGAAAAATTGGTATTATTATTGATAAGTAAATTTGTAATTTATTTTTCCCCTTAAAAAAACTTGTAATTTATTTTGTGATTATGTTATTTACTGTGCAATTATAATATCAACGAGATTCTTTATTGAATTTAATAATAAATTAAATAACGAGACTATCCTAGATTAGAAAAGAACCTAAATTTTTTTTAAAAAGTCAAGGAAAGTTGGAATTCGGAAATCCTGGCTATAATGCAATCTCCGTTGCCAACAATGAATTAAGAAGCCTCCTTCGGCATAGCCTGCGACACCTCATGAGGTGAGGCTCCACCATCACATTGCTCTAGTCTCTTGCCTTGTCGTGCCCTCCCCCTATTGTCTTCAGGTTGAAAACCTTGTGGTCTTGTCAAGCAAGGCTTGACCAACCTCGCGACATAGAGGGAGAGAAAAGAGAACAAAAATATAAGGGTTCAAAAGTTTCATTTGAAATAAACCACATACTTAATAGCCCAAAATTTTGATAATTTTTATTTTTCAAAATAAAAAACTTAGAATCAAGTATCATTCACCCTTAAGTTTTTATTTGTCACAAAATTAAGAAGTTTTTCTTAATACTAAGAATCTAAATTTAAACTTGTTCTTAACTAATAGGGTGTTGGGGAAGTGTAGTTACAACTGAAACTTATGAAATAAAAACTGAAACATATGAGAACTTTACATTATGGCTTACTTGTTCTTAATTATTATAGCATGTGAGAGTTTATACTATAATAAAAGTTTTGGTTAAAATTAATTCAATGAAACACTGAAGAGTCCAAAATAGAAGTTCGACAAAGAAAAACATAATCCACAACGCAATTCCAAGAGAAGGCCCGGGGATTTTGCATCGTGGCATCTCCAAATGCCAGTCTTGAACTAGCCAACCTCAATCAATCTCCAAACGTTTTTGCCCAATGATTGCATTGGTTGCTGCCGTCACTCTTCCATTGTCCACATCGAACACACCACCTAGAGACTATAAATCGTTCTACTTACGAAAAACGCCAATAATGTGCCTTCAATCTGGCTAAAAAATCTCCTACTTATAGTTGCTTTAAACCTAGACCCAATAAAGCCAAGAGCCATAATTGATTGCCAAGAGCGATATCTAGAATCATGGTGGTCATCACATCCACGTGGTAACTTCACCAAGGAGGTGGGACTCCCACTACCGTCAATGGGCTTTTGAACTATTCCACACGCTTTCTTGGTTTTGTTTCTTTTAGAGTCATTAATATTTCCACCTCTATATATTGTCATCACAGTTTTGAACAAAACCTTCAAACTCAAACTTCACAACTTCTGTTGCTACAAACTTTCTTTGGTAGGTTTCCCAAAATTCCCAAAAAGAAAGAGAGGGCAATCAAATATCTTACACAACATTTCAAATTAGAGCCAATTTATTGAAGACAATCACAATGGCAAATCAGCTCATTAGGCATGTGATGATGCCTTGGATCGAGGCTGCCCCGGCACTGCTTGATTTCTCATATCGGAAGTACTGCTCAAACAGTCCCAAATTGGAGACTATTGTGGAAGAGAGAGCAGAGGAATGCGACAGCGACGACGACGACGACAACAATGACGATTGACAATAGTCCCCCTCTTTTTTGTTAGATTGATCATTTGTTTTGAGTGTAATTGAGGTAGATTGGTGACTTTTCTTGCTCAGAGATATGGGAATTCGTTGTTTCCAGTTTTTAGAGAGGAAATAAGAGAGTTAGTAAGCAATTCTAGCAGCTCTTAAAGAATGCCTTTTATTGTAGTTATATTGAGTCATCTTTGGTACTTTTTGGCTTATAATATCGTCTACATATCATGATGTTCGTGTTTGTATTTGTAATCTGCAAGATACATTTGTAAATGTGAACTTAATTGATTTTAGTGCGTCTGTAGTATATTTCTTTACATGTTTATTTTATTTCGATTTTCGTAGGTTTACACTACAATTCAAATCTTTTAATACAAGTTCTTACCTATAATTTTTTGTTAAGTAAAGGCCATATTACATCTTGAAGTCCAAACGTCCACTATACACTTTCACTGGTGACTTCTTTTTTTCTACGTTCATATTATCTGCCGACCACAGATGTTGGGTATGAGGAGTTCTTGGACCAACTTGTTCATAAAACCCAAGTTTTTCCTTCTCCAACTCATCTTATGTTTTAATTTTTAACTAAACATCTCGCAGTATTTGCTTTTGCATGGTGATAGGATGCATTGCCGGAGCCACTTGTAGTTGCCCCCACTCAATTTTGGAAATATTGGTTTTGTGCTGACAATTTTTTTAAAAATTATTTGTAATCTTGTTTTACATAAAAAATTATAATTGTACCCCACCAAAATATTAATAATAACATTGTGCCTTATATTTTTTTAGAAAAGTTTTGATTTGTGTCACATTTAGTGAGCAAAACACATAACTATGTCTATATGCAATAAAAATTATCATTGACTTTTTACATAATGCATCCATTAACAAAAATACCCTGAGTGTGTTATTGTTTGGGTGAAATTGTAAAGACTTAGGTGCTCTAATTATTTTTTTATTTTTTATATTTTATAATCAAGAACAATGATAAATTAAAGACAAGTAAAAGATTAATTGACACAAGATTTCAAATGATTCATTTATGTGAGAGTTAACACTGTCAACGGGTGTAAAACATTTCGATAAACAAAAAAATTGGAGTTATTAACACTAATGGCTTTTAAACTTTAAAACCTCCCTCCCTTTGCCATCTGAACTTTAAAAATCATGACTTTACTCCCTAAACTTTCAAAACTTTTACTTTGCCCTTTGACTTCCTTTGACTTTCAAAGCTCCCCATTTTGTTTTATATCTTCCGATTTTCTATTCAAATAGCTAGAATTAAGCTCACGTAATTCGCATATGAGTAACATGTAAGAGCAAAATTGAGATTTTATTACTCTCAGGTTTTGTTTTACGTTTACACTTTCATTTAACCTTTTTTTTTTATTTGCTCTTATTTCAAGAAGGGTCAGTCTGCACATTTCTTTTCAATATTACTTATCGATATCTCTTCATCTTTAATGTGCAACTCGTTTTCTTTAGTATTTAAATTTATATATCAGCGAACAATATCGACTTATTAAATGAGTTACGCATTAAAAATGAGAAGAAATGTGTATGCAAACCCTTCTTGAAATGAGAGTTCAGATAAAAGAACAAAGGCGTAAAATGAGAGTGTAAATGTAAAACAAAACTAAGGAGTGATAAAATCTCATTTTTGTTCTTACAGGTGACCCACAAGCGAGCAAATCTTGTGGACTTAATTTTGTCTATTTGAACGAAAAATTGAAAATTTAAAAGACAAAGTAAGGAGTTTTGAAAGTTCAGAGACAAGATGATGGTTTTTAAAATACAAGGACAAAGTAAGGAGTTTTAAAAGTTTAAGAGTAAAGTGATTTTTAACATTTAGGAGACTAAATGAGGAAGACCTTAAAGTTTAGAAGCCATCAGTGTTAATAACCCAAAAAATTACTAGAGATATCAAACACCCTCAAACTCATTGCTTGCATATGTTTTTCTCTAAACTCTCTTAATTTAAAATTGGCTCCCCCAATCATTCTCCAAATAAAAAAAAGGCTCCCTTAAAAATTTAGTTCGTATGCTTTGCGAAGAGGCTTTTCATATGGATCCTAAAACCATCTCCAATGTACATACTAATCCAATATCATATTTGGCCAAAAAAAGGCATGAAATAACATAGTTGATATATTATTTTCGTTGGTGTTCTAACAATACCAAATGCTATTTCAAAATTCAAATACTATATCTACTTTTTATTGTAATTGTTATGCTTGGAAAATAGTTAGAATAAATTTTAAATTACAAAATAATTTATAATGTAAATATTATAAAAATTAAATAAAAAGTAAATACGCCACCTAAATACATTCAAATGCGAAATTTGACATATGCTATATTTAATGTCAAATTTATCAATAAATACAGCATTTGTCAAATTTAATACCAATGAAACACCAATGATAGTATGACAATGAAAATTGATTGTTCTATTCAAACATTGGAAATTGTTATCAACACACTAATTTAACATCGCATTTGAGACATTGTAATTACTATGATGATTTTACCCTGAGGTCAATCTGCATGATGTCTCTACACAAAGGTAATAATTTAGGCTCTACTCGACCCAAAAAAAAAATGATGGGGAACTATCAATTAGCCTTTAAGATTCAAAAAGTAACAAAAAAGAAGGATCTAGAAGCGAGGAAAGCCAATACAAGAGGAAAAGATGAGATTGTAATGTCTGCTTATCCGTTATCCCTTTCGATCGGGCGAGACGATGAATTAAGAGAAATGAATCAATGGGCTCCCACGGCCCAAGTTGTGACAGGTGTTGGTATTTATGCTGCGCTTGTGAAAACAATGGTGAAAATGATGGGGAAAAAGGATATCTGCATACATATTCCAACTAAAATGATCATATTGGCAAAAAAAAAAAAAAAAAAAAAAAAAAAAAAAGAAAAGAAAGAAACGTCAAGCTGAAGGGGCTGGAAAGTTTTTGGATATTCGAATACAATTATTTTTGTGCCAAATGTAAACCTCATTTACAAAGTAAAAGTAGTACGTGTAAATGAATAGTTTGTAAGAGATATTAGGTCTTATTTAGACAAGATACTTCATGCTGTGATTTTACCTTAGCTCATATGCTCCATTCAGTCCGATATTCGAATTTCCAAAAAATGGCTTCATGTCCATTCTTGCACAATGTGGTTTTAACGACGGATATTGAAGGATAGCAAAAATTTCTGAATATTTTGGAATTTGTACATTTTAAATTCAACAAATTTTACGAATTCTCTTTGAACTATATTACTTGTATCAGTATGCTTCTCGAAATTTAAAATATACATTCTTGTGCCCTCTAACTAAAATATTTTTCTAGATTCACCTCCTGAATTTTAAAACATGATAGTTTTTAGATAGAATTGTTAAATTTTTGTTTGATTTAAGATTAGATATTAGAATTGTTAAATTTTTGTTTGATTTAAGATTAGATATGATAGTTAGGAGTTAGTGTGAATGTTCTTTTCAGTTTAAATAAACTAGTTGGACTATGTCTTTGGAGTACATGCTTAAAAGTGAGAAAAACAGAGAAAAAGTGTAAAATATACCGTTATTCAAGTTGATTATTTAAAGGTTTTGAGTAAACTGATAAATTTATCAATTTATTAAACGTAAGAAGTATTATTTTCTGAAAAAAAACAACACGTTCAAAGTTCATGAGGCAAATATATAATAGTATTATAGTTTAGGGGGCATAATGGTACGTTTTAAAGTTTGATGGGCATATTAATACAAGTGGCATGGTTTAAGGAGAATTAGTAAAATTTTTCCTTTTAAATTTTGCTGAAATGAATTTACAATCTTTGTTTCTTACTACAACAATAGGTCTCCTTATTTTACTCTTTTCTTTCTCCTTAAGGGTTTAAGATATGCAACAACCAATATAAAATTTACACTATAATGTACTATTAAAGTGAGTAGGCCTATTAAGGGAACGAAATAGCGATAGATGATTGTCTTTGCATGAGAGTTTTTGAAAATACTTTTGTCTTTACTTTTGTCTTTACAAGGTTGCAAGGGTCGGTCGCAAACCTCGTGACCATAACAAGCTAGGTCACGAAGCCTTATCGCAACCGTGGTGCCAAAGGCTTGGTAAAATGCAGCCCTCCATGGGATTAACATTGGCGACGGAGAGAAAAGAAAGAAGAAAAGGAAATAAAGGGCAATTATGATTATTAGGGGTGAAATGCCCCTTTACTTAAAAAGCTTTATGAACCGATCATTTGATTAAATAACTTCTCAAAAATCAGTGTTTACTTTAATTTTAAGTGGAAATCAAACAAACTATTCACTTGTTATTAACTTATAACTTTGAAACAATTGAATAATCGTGTAACATGCTTCACGAAGGTGCACAATTGAAAGTAATTTGAGATGATGCTATAAGATTAACTAATTAAGGATGGTATTAATTTCAACATGGAATCTGTTAAAAGATATTGATATGTATTTATTGTTGTGAAATTTCTTGATGTTTTCTTTCACATCACTAACGCCTTCCACCCATATTAATTGTCAAACAATGTACAAGCATTTCATTAAGTCCTTTATTAATTTTGGGAATTTCATCATCAAGGTTAATTGATTCAATGTGATAAGTTTGGTATTAATAATTAAATCACGACATTGACGATTAATAATAGACTAAAAAACTAGAGATGGAGGCACCGACCAAGGATGACCCGCCCTCAGCCTCCCAAAATTAAAAACCCAAATAAAAATACCTCCTAAAAATTAGAGTAAAATAAAAACAATAAACGTTAATTTTTGTTTGGTCTAATCACAAGCTCCATATCTTGACACGTGGCATGCTCTCGATCTCAATAATTTTCCAAAAAAACAATGTGAGTCTTAAAAAATAAAATTAATGTGCACAATGTTATAAATTATAATGGAAAGTGAATTCATGACATAATTTGAATCCAACTATGGATTTAGTCGAAATAGGGTGGCTAAGAATTGGTGGTCAATTTCTTTGATGCATCTGCTTGAAAATTTTACAAAATGAATATAATACATGTCTGGTTTGTATTGGGAGGTTTGTTTTAACTTCTCTATTATCTTTTATCATTAAAATGTTTGAATTTTCTACTATGAAAAATACATGTCGTAGGTTTGGACCACTTCATTTGGTTTGTGTTTGTGTCTTTATGTGCCTTATTTTTTCTTTACTGTTTTTGGTTTTGTCCTTTTTGTTGATCATTGATTGCAACCTTCTCCGTTTAGGCATCTCAAAATCAGGGTAAGCTAGAGAGAGAGAGAGAGAGAGAGAGAGAGAGAGGCATTTTTCTCGTAATTCATTCACTAAAATACAACTAGTGAGCTGTCCAAATGGAACCACACTGATACAATCATTAAGAGATACTCCACTAATCAAAAGGGCCAAGCAGAAATTTTCTAAACTTTAAACATATATTTAGCATTAACTTAATGAGCCTAAACATTAATTTGTCTTAAATGAGGAAAGTAAATTCCTTTTTTTTTTTTTTTTTCGCATCTGGTATAAGTTTGTACTTTGTACAGTACATATGTTTATTGATGCATGAAAACCAATATTTGTGAGTGAAAGAGTTTTTTTCCCCCAAGTCTTTTTTTATGTGCAATTTTTTTTTTTTATTTCTAAAGCATTTACACGTGCTAAACCTATGTAGATTAAATTTTAATATTGAAACTTATTTCATTTATATATATCCTTGTTTCCTATAGCTGGTATCAATTTGTCATGGAATGGAAGAATTAGAGAGATAAGTGGGGACAGTTTAGTTGATTGTAAGTCCTTTCATTTTAACTATAAATTGAAAGTTTGAATCATGCTTAACCACATTTAAAAATGATGGTATTCTTTCTTTTTTTTATAAAAGAAGAAGAAGAAAGGAGTAGAGAAAAATTATAGATCTGATGAAATCTTATACCTACTTAGGAATGACAATTAATTATAATAAAAGTAAACAAAAAGAAAAAGAAAACAAGATCATCAAGCAGCTTCATCATTGCAGCGATGACTGTAATGGATAACAACCACACATGAGTTTCAAAAGACAAAGTTTGATATTAGGTAGATTACAGATAAGTTCATCTGGCAAAATTCGTCAGCCAACAATATGACAACACTATCATACATAAAATTATAATTACTTGTGAATAATATTCAATTATTTTCTTTTGATAACGTAAGATAATGGGTCTAGGTTATTGTACGTATTTTCTTGTTTAGAGTATTGTTTTCCACTCTGATGACAAGCTTTTAGAGCTTTTTTTTAGTAATAAAATAATTTGTGGACGAGAATTGAAATGCTTCTACATGTATATTTTTTTAATTGAAAAAAAAAAATGCTTCGACATGTTTTTAGGTCAATGATGATCATCAAATTGTGCTCTAATGCCTATGCCCAACTGAGCCCACATTGCACATCTTAGAATTGACAGAATGTACATTTGAGCTTGACCCAGCCTAAAACTGTTGCAATTAAGGCTTAACTTAAGCTAAATTCCTTCCTATAAAAAAAGAAAATAAAAGAAAAAAATGGTTTTGCTGTTATATTTTTTTTATAAAATTTGAATTATTACATCATTTTTGATTTAGATTGATAATTTAAACTGACAATTTGAATCGATTATCCAAACATCACGATAGTAACTAATAGGACGTCCTTAAGTCTGCTCTTCCACTATAATAGAAGAGTTTTAATTTTAATTTTGATTTTGAAAGTGTAGGAAAATCATTTTTTGGGTTCTTGAAATCAATGTTGTTTACAAACAATTTAGGTTTTTGCTTAAATTTAAAACCCCGATCAGTTTAGCACTCGTAATGTTTTTCATTTACAAACATAATATTGTTCATGTATGTTTGTGTAACATGCAAATTGCTTAAATGTAATATTTAATATGTGTTGAACTACATTTTTTGAGTATTACATGTGAACAAAAATACGTGTTATACGAATACATGAACAATATTACATTCACCAAACCAAAAATGCAAGAAGTACCCGGCTGATTGATATGCTTGATTGGAGACTATTCTAAAAATATTTATATTTTGTACTCGTTAGTAAAAAAAAAAAAAAAAGATAAAAGATAAAAGTAAAAGATAAAAGATAAAAGATAAATGTCTATATACTTATTCGATCACTAAATCCACTTGTTCCTGCTTTCCATTGTGTCAAATGCAAATACAATCTAGTTGAAAAAAAAATATTAATGGTATCCAGCAAACATGTTGGAACCAAGCACAATCACTCTGTCTCATCAGAGAGATAAAGCTAAAGAAATAAAGGAACACACCACATTTCCTTACGAATAATAAGTGGAAGGAAAAAAAAAAAAAGAAAGAAAAACTTAGATGCTTTTTTATGCTTTTTACCGGATGCTTTTTTATGCTTTTTATCGGGCCCCCATTGGCTATAACAGAAAAAGAAAATGAAAAAACAAAGATAGAAAAGTGGAATTTGAGTCTAACTACTAGCATTACCATTTTCTTTCCCTACCTCTCTTTGTCCTTAATATGAAACGTTTTAGCCTTAAAAATGTAATATATCTTGTTGCCAACTCACATACATTTTTCCTTTTTCAAAAAAAAAAAAGAGAGAGAGAGAGAAAGAAAAAGAAAAATAAAAATAAACCCACAAATATTTTGCTTTGTCTTTGATGTTCTTAGTTTATATATTATTTTCAGTACATTTCACATTAAACTCAAATACTTCTGTATCCGTTGATACACTTATCCCTTGAGCCTCAAAATTGGAAAATGATGACTTCAAATCAATAGCCGTTGAAGGACACACATTGAGGGACCCATGCAAGCGAAAGCAAGCCATATGGGCGGCCGAAAAAAGGGGCAAGAATTACATTAATTCATACATAATTAAATCTTAAACGATAATCATCACATTATTAAATTAAACTAAACCCCGCTCACAATTATTGCCCCACCTTTCTTTCTCCCCCCTCACGCCATATAAACCCCCTTTAAACACACTTGAGAGAACTAAACAAAGCACACACAAGACTTTCTCTCTCTAAAAAAAACAGAGCAAAAAGAGAGTCGAGTGATGGCCAAGGACGTGGAAGTGACGGAGGGAGGAGAGTACCAGGCGAAGGACTACCATGACCCGCCGCCGGCTCCGCTGATAGACGCCGAGGAGCTGACCAAGTGGTCCTTCTACAGAGCTCTGATTGCGGAGTTCATTGCAACGCTTCTCTTTCTCTATGTGACAGTCCTGACGGTTATAGGCTACAAGAGCCAGAGCGCCACCGACCAGTGCGGCGGAGTCGGGATCCTCGGCATTGCGTGGGCCTTCGGTGGCATGATCTTCATCCTTGTTTACTGCACCGCCGGTATTTCTGGTGCGTACTGTCCCTTTTCTTCTACCTTCTACACTTGAAACACAAAAAGAAAAAAGAAAAAAGAAAAAAAAAAAGAAATACTCAACTGGGGTTTCTTTTTTTTTTTTTTTTTTTCTGTTTTCTGTTATAATGTTCAGAAAACAAGAAGAAACTTTCCTTTATCTATGTGATGATTGGTTTAAATTAAGCATATTATACGTATATATGCAGGAGGGCATATTAACCCGGCAGTGACGTTTGGGTTGTTCTTGGCAAGGAAGGTGTCGCTGGTGAGGGCTGTGTTGTACATGGTGGCGCAGTGTCTTGGGGCCATATGCGGCGTTGGACTCGTTAAGGCCTTCCAATCATCTTACTACAACAGGTACGGCGGCGGCGCCAACATCCTCGACAGCGACTACAACAAGGGGACGGGCTTAGGCGCCGAGATCATCGGTACCTTCGTCCTCGTCTACACCGTCTTCTCCGCCACCGATCCCAAAAGGAGCGCCAGGGACTCCCATGTTCCTGTACGTAGCTAATACTAATTAATATTATTGCTTTAAATTAGCCATGCACGAGCCTTTTTTTACACTAGTTACTCTATCTAGTTAGCGTTTACTTGTTATTATTGAAAAAACAACTAATTACTCTATCTAGTTAGGTTTACTTGTTATTATTAAAACGAGTAATTCATGGATCCCAATTCTAATTGATGCATACCGTTAGACTAGGCCTATAACCATGGCGTGAAATCGTAACAATATTTTCATTTTAAATAAATAAAATACAAATAAGTTAACCTTCTCTAATTTAAACCAGTACAAGTAATATTGTGTAATGATCTATGGGTTATATATAGTACTCTCACAATTGGCCATTTCTGTATTGTCTTGAAGTTAACGAATATATTTTTGTTTTTGTTTTTGTTAAAAATTATATATAGGTGTTGGCACCATTGCCCATTGGATTTGCAGTGTTCATGGTTCACTTGGCAACAATCCCAATCACTGGAACTGGTATTAACCCAGCTAGGAGTCTTGGAGCTGCTGTGATCTACAACAAGGACAAGGCCTGGGATGACCAGGTACATATCCAATATTCCTCTCTAATTTTTTTATTTCCTTTTTTTCCCTAAAAAATAAAATAATTTCTGCAAATTAAAATTGATAAATATTAACTAATTTCATGATTACTTTGGTGATTATTTTTATTTCAGTGGATTTTCTGGGTTGGACCATTCGTTGGAGCTGCCATTGCTGCAATCTACCACCAATACATCCTTAGAGCCGCCGCTATTAAGGCTCTCGGATCCTTCAGGAGCAATGCTTAATTAATTTTAATTGAGCATTTTCCATCTCCGTGGTTATTTTCCAAAAAGAATAACAACAAAAACATGAAGAGTGCAAAATATCTGTTCTGATCATGGGTTATTTCAGTGTATTAATATATGTACTTTGCCTCTTCCATGGTGTGATCTTGAGAACATGAAGATATTGGAGGGCCAAATTTGGAAATTGCAGGTAAAGCATGTCTGTGGCAAAGGGTGTGTATTTTGCATATTCCTCTTTCTTTTCTCTGTTGTGCTTTTTTTCTTTGATGCTTAATTACTTGTATTTATGTGGTGTTGGGATCAGAATTTGTGCATCCTTATCCTTTTATTTTTGAAGTCTATTTTTCTTTTTTTGAGAAAAAAAAAATCTTTCTAAGTGGAGTATTAATGTTTCCCACATAAATTATGTATTAAAAAAAAGAAAAGAAAAAATTGTCGTCTTTCAATCAACATCTTCCAATGGGATATTCCTCCTACCAATTCACGCTAGTGTTTTATATTATATTATATATATATATATGTATATATATTATATGCTTGGGATATAAGTTGATAAAATGCGATAAGGATTACATCCGTTAGGTTAGGTTAAGTCATGCCATCATTATGTGAAATGTAGAATTCTCGTCCGACATTGGCGTTGAATTTCGTGTTATTGTGATTGAGACGAAGAAACTTATTGTAGTTTTGCCTCACTTTACCCACAAGCAAATAATGCACTAGTGGGACTTTATTAAACGCTTGCTTTCATTTTGAGTTACGAATTTATCAGAATGTGCACTTGCTAGAAGCTACTTAAAGAAAACCGAGAAAAACGACAAACTATGATTGACCTTTGGACATGTTAGGAAATCATCCTTATCAATGGTCATATAATGAAACTCACAAGCAAAATAAAGACGGGAAAAAGATTAAAGCACCTGGTTTAATCTCTCTATCTCTCTCTTGTTGAGACAACTGTTCGCATTAAGGCCTTCAATTTTATTATTATAGGTATAAGTCCAACAACTATTTCTATCATATTGTCAACACCATGGGCTTTGCAATCATTCTTATCATCTCTCTCTCTCTCTCTCTCTCTCTCTCTTTTTCTTTTTCTTTTAAAGAAATTCTTATCATCAATCTATTACACTAGTAGTGATACATAAATCGTAAAGGTTATAAAACTTGGCACTTTTGTGGTCCTGGTTCCAGGAAAGATGAAATGGTGGATTGTCATAATCTCTTGAGTAGGTGCTAAAAGGGACAAATAATAGTAAATAAAAGAAAAAGGAGAAAAAAAATATTTGTTAATTCAATATAGTGCCTAGGATACCCCGTTTCTTTTTTAAAAAGTTGGATATGTTTATCTTATAGTTGGCAACTGTATTAATTTAGCTTATCTTTTGTCCCTATTTTATGGCATTGAGGTCGTTTCTCAAGGCATCAATTGGGTGTGGTGTTAGCTGTTTGATGATGTAGGTTTTGGTTTGATATACAAGGAATCAATAGGATTTGTGCTCAAGAGAGAATTTGGCTCCATTAATTATTTATGTGACTATATATAAATGTATAATATATATATATATATATATATATATATCATCTGTCTATTTCTTTATGGCTAGGATTCATTCAAGTATTTGGATGATGAAATCATGCACTTATAATTAATTTACATATAAATTAATGTTTTTTAACCAATAGTTTTAATACATGTTAGTCATGGAGGAAAACCCACCAAGCTATGGGAATATATTTTTCCATGGTCGGTAAATAGAGACAATAACACTTTATTCTTAGCATCCGTTATGTTCATTTCGTTTTGGGCAATGTATAAAATTAATTATTGCCTTTAGCTTCCTGTTGTAATTGAAAGCAGACAGTAAGGAGAAAATGTGAGACGCATCCGAAGAAAACGACATTTAGACATTATCTTATTTGTATACAATTAATGCTTCTTTTCTATTTTTTGTTTATTCCGTTTCTAGGTGTAGCTTCATGAAAGGCCTGGAAAATTTATTTCTTATAATGTCCATTATAATGTCGTCAGTCATGATTTACGACTAATTAATTAGTATTCTTGCTCATTTTCTAATCAACTGGTCCATTCATTGTGCATGCGAGCCGTGTGGACTAATTCTCGATGACAATATTCCTTTCTTTTTTCTTTCTTTTTTTTTTTTTTACAAACGAAAATTATGATTACCCAATTATTATTTTTGTTTTCTTTTCAAAGTTTTACCAGGAAATTAAGCCCATTAATTTTTATTTCAAAATTTGTGTCTAAATCTGTTAAGTATATTTTTCTTTGCAAGTAAACGGTTAAGCTTGGGAAACGGTTTTTAGGTTTCCTACCAGAAAATAATCATCTGAAACATGACCACCATTGCATGAAAAATTAAGAGCTTCAACTTCACTACTTTCTTGGTTGGCACTTTTTTCTTTCTTTTTTTTTTTTTTTTTTTGGTGTTTTAAGTGGATAAATGAATATTATAATGCT
This sequence comes from Artocarpus hirsutus, assembly GCA_946598075.1. Taxonomy (NCBI): domain Eukaryota; kingdom Viridiplantae; phylum Streptophyta; class Magnoliopsida; order Rosales; family Moraceae; genus Artocarpus; species Artocarpus hirsutus. The sequence continues at coordinate 40,571 of CAMOHE010051394.1, forward strand.
AGAATTTAAAATTATTGTTGGTAACCTCCTAATATTATAAGCTTTTAGAAGAATTGATAAATTAATGCGATATTTCGGCAAGAGGTCTTGCGTTCAAACTCATTTTTTTGTCCTATTTACATAAGAGTGTTAGAATTTATAATTATTGTTACTCTACATCCTAACAATATTATTTTTTTAATTGAAACAATATAAGTTTTTGGGTAGATGGATAAGGAAAAAATATTTATAGTAATTAAGTTTAGTCACTATAATTGTTTATGCTTACCGTGATCTGGCGTCGCACCAACACCACGTGCGGCTATGCACGGTGTTTAGCTCTTCCCTGTTCGCCTTTGCCTGGATTGGTCGGCCTGCAACAAGAGGAGGAACGCCTCGGAGGTGGGTTGGTTGGCAAACAAGACAAGGGTTCTCCGATGCTCAAGGCAGGGGGTGCTCGGCAGAGGTCGGGAACTAGTTCGTTAGGAATGAGCCCGCTTGCGCTTGAATGCAATAAATGCATCCTATTTATAGGTTAACACTAGGACCTGGCGTTAGGTGGGTTTCATCCACAACCGGGGTGTCATATCATGGCATGTCAGACGGCCAGTGACAAGTGTCGCATCCCTCTGCTGGTGGATGAGCTTGCATCCGACGGTGAGTTATTTGCCACTTGTGGGCCAATAATAGCGAGTAGCAACCTACTTAACGAGGACGATGGTCTGACCCGAGCTGATGTTGAGTCCGAGGAGGCACCCTGGGAAGGTGCGGCCCGGAGGAGCCCTGAGGAGCACCTCTTACAATGCATTGAGCATAATCGGGGTCAATTATGAGCTCCACGAACCTTGCTAAGCTAGGTGGCCGACCACCTGGAGTTTGGCTCCTCGGCGGTTGCGCCAAGCTCACCCTCAACAATAATTGTTAATGCTTACCGAAGTTTTGCGACGGATGCGCACAATACTTAGCTCTTCCCTGCTCGTCTCTACCTGTTCGAGTGGACCTGCAACAAGAGGAGGGTCGCTTCAGAGACAAGAAAAAGATTGGTCAGTCAATAGACAGGGGCTCTTCGCAGGGATTGTTCGGCATAGAATGAGAGCTTGTTAGGTGAGAAGGAGCATGCATGCCCGAATGCAATAAATACACTCTATTTATACGTTGCTACTTGGATCGGATGTTAGGTGAGTTTTGCCCACGATCCGTGTGTCACAACAAGGCATGTTAGATGGTAAAGGACAAGTGTCGTACCTTCTATTGGTGGATCGTTTTCCATCTGACGGTGGTTTGTCCGCCATCTGTTGGCCAGTAATGACGAGTAACAACCCACTTTCAAGTGAAAAGAATCCGATCCGAGCTAGTGCCTGATTCGAGAAGGCAACCAATTGCGGTGCGGCTTGAGGGGCCCTGAAAAGTACCTCGGATAAGTGATCCAAGCTTATCGTGATTAGTTTTTGGTTCCACGTAGAATTGTCAAGCTGGGTTGCCAATCACCTAGAGTAAGGCTCATCGGTGACGGCGTCGAGCTCACCCTCAACAATAATATTATCCTTTAAGTTTAAGCATCTAGGATTTGGTCTATGAACAGCCAAGATTTCTTGTGCTTGAAGCATAAGTTTAAGATTATATGTTCAATTATTATTATTTGTTCTTAAGTACTAAAGCGTAAGCTTATTTAACATACAAGATCCTTAACAAAAGCACGCTATGAAATTAAAAAAAAAAAGAAAAGGAAACGGGGCCTTTGCAAGGCCCAATGTTTGGATTAAGGTAACATTTTGAGATGGCTTTGAGGGAAACAAATGGGAAATAAATTGCGGTCGGGACGTCACCTCAAGAGTAAAATAAAAATTAAAAAAAAAAAAAAAAAGGCCTACGTGCGCTCCTTATGGGTTTTTCGTGGGATGTAGAATTTCAATTGCTCATTGAAAAGGGATGAGGTGGCACCTCACTTCTTCATTTCCTACAGTACTTTGGCATCCCCGGGGCTCCAAAAAAAAAAAAAATCCCTATATATATATATATATATATATATATAATGAAAGTGGAAAGGTATGTATCAAACTTTGAAACGTAGAGATACATAACCTCATTGCAAATGGACAAGTCTCGTGATGGCATAGGGGGGTGTAATTGCCAAAACATGTGAGGCTGCGAGGGATCTTGTGCACAACGCTAGGAGAACAAGGATCTTGTGTGCAAGATAAAATAAGCAGGGAAGGAGAAGCACACATTCTCTCATCACAAGGTGTATACAAGTTATGAGAGAACTGAATTGTACAAAACTTAACTAGCAATTTTACATGAATTAAGTAGTTATGAGATTTAAGATTACAAAGGAATAATTAACACTTTAATCTAATATTATGATTATAATATTGCATTATAACTATAATGTGATATGATGGTTTAGAATAATTTTTTGTATCATTTTAATTTGTTGAGGTTAAAATTGATTAAAGATTTGGAAACTTGGAATGCACATATGCTTTATTATCTTCTTATAGTTACTTATCTCTATTCTATTAATTATCATGGAGCAAACTAACATTAATTAGGACAATTATGTATCACGCAAAGCAAATGAGAATTAATCATTCCCCCATTTATATATAGGGGTTTAAAATATTGGATTGCTCAGTTACACTATTGTTGGAATCACATAATTATATTAATATTTTGCATTTTTAATTTTCTATAAGGGTTATTTATTTTTTTATGCCTGTATTTTAAGTTTATTCAAATAATATACCTTCGGTTTGATATCTCATCAAATTTATATTTTCAGATTATATTTAATATACAAATTTATATAATTGCTTAATCAATTTTTAATTTTGACCTAAAAATTTGCTCAAAATACTCTCAAATTAAAAAGAAGATAACTTAAAAAAATAAAAAACTTTATAGCAAGATTTTTACCTTAAAAAATATATAGAATACATTCAAAAATAGGTGTTTTATATGTTTTTATTTTTGTTTTTTATTTTTTGAAAGTTTTAATTTTTTACGTTTTATTTAAGGATAATTTAGTTATTTTAAAGGTTAAAATTATCTATTGACTGAAGTAAGGTATAATTTTATGTATTAAATTTAATCTAAAAATATACATTCGATAAAATTAAAAACAAATGTATAATTTTTAAATTAATATAAAACAGACAGTATATAAAGATAAATGTTTCTTTCCATAATTACATTTACCAATTATAATGGGCAGTTCTATTTAGCCCTTTAATGGAACCCACGTGATGGGACACACCACATGTAAGGGCCAGGCAGGAGCCCAGGGCTGAAAAATTTTTTCAATCATAATTAGTTGCGGCAAGGCATCCATGACCATGAATATGACGTAAGAAGAGTGGGGAAGGGAATGCATTTATTTTGGTTATGGCATGCGCTTGACCCCCTCTGCAATAAATTAATGGGCAATTCTAGAGCAGCCATTATAATTACACACATCATACTCTACGCATTATGTTGTGAGCCCCTTTGCTGGCCCTTCAAGCTAAGAAACACCATGATCCCTATCCTCCCTTACCTTTTTTCCCCAAAGATCAAAGGAAAAGCATAAATTTAATCGTTTGATACTTCAATTACATATAAACTTTTAAATTTAAGAATCATACCATGTAAAAACTTTACATTATATATATATATTTTACTCTTTACTATAGTCATTAAAAAATTATACTGTTCACAATTAAAATTGATAGGTTGAAATTGAAGTCCCGAACATACACTAAATAAACCCTTTAAGAGGATAAGATCAAATTTATTTTTAGTTGGGTCATCGCCATTATACATACACGACACTTCATGAACACATGCTCGCGTGTTGTTAAAGCTAGTGTACTTTGTATCACGACACATACTACTATGTGTATGATGAAGAAGAGGTTCATAAATAATTAAAGAGCATCAATTAAAAGTTGAAGTAGTCATTTCCTTGCTACAAGCATGGGCATAGTAGTTTAACTTTGAGTAGGTAGATAAATAAATAAATAAAAATCACTACCTTCCCATTACACACCCCAGTGTGTATACTGTGTTTAAGGCACTCAAGTACTGACCATGATTCCATTTATTAGCTTAGCCACATTACGTAAGAGGCCAAAACTAATTACACAAGATACTCATTCAATGCCACCTCTCCTCCCCTCTCTCTCTCCCTGTCTCCCTCTCTCTCTCTCTCTCTCTCTCTCTCAATAAAAAGTTCTGTAGGTCATGCCATTTTTGCACTCTTTCTGAGATCTGTTCCAAAGAGAATAAATTTGGAAGGGGTAATTTGGGAAATGTATGATATGGTTTCATTTTAGTGATAGTAGTGTTGAGAGAATACACACCATCATTCTGTCCCTTAACTTTGTGGCCTCTTTTTCATAACCAAGAATTGAAGTCCAAGCAACAGCACAACATTTCCCACATGACACTATAAAAGCCATACCAAAGCGCCCCAAAAACTCAAAACTTCCATACAAACTAAAAGCAAACATTTCTCAAAGTCATCAGTCACAAGCAATTAGAAAACAGAGATTGATAAGCAAAAGCATGATTTCAAAAACAGTTTCTTTGATTCTCCTGTTCTCTTCTCTAACCTCCTTTCTTGCCATTGCCGTAGATCAAGGCAGAGCACCCCACGGGCTGGCCAACGAGAACCCAATGGCTTTCTCTCCGTCTGCTTACGAGTTCTTCCATCCCACAACAGAAGAGCCCAAAGCTGCAGGCCCATGCAGTACTGGTGGATCCATTTGCTCGCCGCTGCCCATGGCGGCCCAAGTTGAAGCCACCAACAAAGCCCAAGACAGAGAGACAAGGGCTTCCTACGGTGGTAGGCCCCGATTGGGAGCTGGTGGAGTTGCTGGGATTGTGTTTGGCATAACATTTGCTGTGTTAGCAGCCATGGGTGTTTACTATGTGGTCGTTACTCGTCGACAAAATTTAAATCGAGCTAAGACTGTTCAACCTGGCGCTTGAGTGTATTTTATCATAAAAATGCTTGGGGCACCACTGGTACTGTACACCACATCTAATAGAAAAGGGCTATAAGACTCACCATATATTAATGTGTCGTGTTAAGCACTATCGATGTCTTATAGCATTATTCATGTTATCAACTTTTCAAGGAACGCCACAACTTTCCCTGCATGCTGTTTTTATTTTTTTTTTCTCTTTCTTCTTATAACACTTTTTTATTAGTTTTAAGTATTCAATTCAGGTTTTGGTACTTGTGGAATGCATCTATTAGATCTATTAGTTTGTATTCAATTCAGATTATGGTCCTTGTGGACTGTTATCAATAGATGATATTAGTAATATCAAGTGTTACTTCCCATGTGACCTCTATTTAGTGTTTACCAGCTTTCCTTTTTCTATTTGATATTCACCATGTTTTTTCAGTGTATCACTGATTAATTGCTAGTTGCATGTTTTATGATCAGCGAATAGAAATTTATAGCAAAATCATGTGTATAATGTACGCACGCACACATGCACAATGCACAAGCCCATATTGTCTTGCCAATTTGAAAATTTCGGCCATAAAAGATTTTCCTCCCTTCAAAACCAGTGGAAACTAGAAACTGGGGAAAAAAGAGTTCCTGAATTGCAGGAAAGGGCTGCAAAAAGCAACGGTTATAACTTTTAGATGGAAATGCAATGGAACATGTAACACTTGTTTTTGTTTGTGTTTGGCATGTTGGTTAAAACTATAAATACTGTAGCATGTGAGAACTTTACATCGTTCTTAACTGAAAAGTTGGTTAGAACCAACTCAAACAAGAGAATTCTATAATAAAGTACAAAAAACCAAATTATTATGTGATTACGGCTAAGATAGGGGGTATTCTCATTTTATTATACCACACTATAGAATTTCTGCTTATTTTGTATTAATTTTGCTGAAGAGGAATGTGAGCCGCTAAGATAAGCAATTTCTGGACAGTCAATTCATTGAGTGTCTAGTTACCACCGTGTGCAAGCATACCTATATGGGTGGTGGACGGTGGGAATCCTGAAGGAAAAGAAACCGGTCTTCCAAAAAGTTCGTCTTAAATGCTAAATGCATAAATACCGAAACAGTGGGGAAAAAGAGTACTACTCATCAAAGGGAACATTTCTGCCATGGTTTGGATCATGATAAAGTATTCCTCTCAAACATGTTTCACCACAGTCCATTGAAATCACCAAGTAAAGAAATAAAAGGAAATAAAAAGATAGTAGAAAATTACAACGCATAGATCCTTAATCAAGGCCGCTGTCTCAAGATGCAAAAAACCCTTTTATTTGTTGTAAACTTGTAGACGATACAAATTTGGCCATGTTGTAGCATGTACAAACGTCAAAACAACGAGGAACGTTCATACATTGGTAATCATAAATCACATTACTTTAAAATCTACCATCCACGAGAGCTGAGATAGTGGATTACAGGTCCAAATGACCGGTCTATAGCCTTGTTCCAAAGACGTGCAAGCTCTGCACGGGATTTCTTTCCAAAAATCGGCTGCTTCACCTGTCACGAATTCCAAATTGAAACCATTAAGTTACTCGACAAGGACCCCAGAAAACATGAACTTGAAATGCAATAACATTTGTTTATATGACCTGCATGTTTTATTTGTAAAAACAGTAAAAACGGTGAAGTTCATTATTTCTGTACGTAAAAAACACTCAACGTGGATAATCCAAAACATAAGCTTGGTATAGCATCAGATCATTAAAGATTTTTTGAGGTTAAACAAATAAGCTCCAGAAGAACCTAAAATTTATTGACTAAGTTTCTTCCTTCTAAAATCAACGAAATAAGGTGTTGTACGATGGACGAAATCAATCCTTCCAAATGCTGCGACTGCTTAGGGGAGGCACAATCTAATCCTATGAAGCACGCAAGACTAAGCCTGAGAGCACACTTGTCGGGCTCTACGGGTTTAGGCCTCCCTTTAAAAACCTTTACAGACAGCCTGATATGAGATCATATAGGCCCACCCTTGTGTCCAAGTGATGCCCTTGAATCATAATGTCAGAAAGGTATCTTTGTTTCTGTAGTCATAGATGATTTTGATTAGACATGTGTTCTTCAATAATCGAAAAAAACCAAAATGTCCCAAAAAATGGGAATGAAATTTCCCTTCACTTGGATCACATATTAATGCTTGCGTTTTCCTTTATCAATCGCAAAACAAAGCATTAAGCATACTAGTTCTTATTGAGCTATCTCATAATTCTATCTCGATTCACCGACCAAATTAAAGCCCTCTTCTTTTCCAAGCGTATATGACTTTGTAAAGCTCGTCTTCGAGATAATTTTTGTTCATGATCCACCAAATCAAGAAAACAAAAATTATGAAATAGGTGAAAGATCTACGTGTTTCAGACGGCATTGAATTCTAGGGTTTCGGTCACATAAAAAATGCGAAATTAGATCAAATCAGAGAAAGAATTTACCTGAAATTGAGAGGGCAATTGCGGTTGAGTATCTAAGATTGATCTATAAATACTCTTTCTCTGCTCAAATACTACGATTCCCGTGAATACGCTTCCCAGCGCAGCCCCCAACAGGCGCTCCTGCATAAAATCATCCACATTATCCCCACATTTTTCCGTATTTTTTCAGTTAGAGCACCAACGGCAATCGAACCGAAGAATTTGCAGAATCAGAGCATCGAATTTGCAAGAATTTTTTTAAAAAAATTAGATTTTTCGTTATTTACCTGGGCAAGAACGCTGATCATTCCGATTACGGCTTGAAAGAACGACGACAAGAATTTTGTTTGTTTGAAGTTCTGACACAGGAAGAAATGAGGAAGACTCGACTTGCCGGCCCTTTTTGGAGCTTGTTGTGCCTGCAGCATCAATGGCCAGAACTCAGCCCACTTGGGATCATAGGATTACCCAAGAGGAGTATTCACCCAAGTGCCGCTATTTCAAGATGGGGATTAAATTATCCCATGGCTAAAAATAATTTACCCCTAATAGATATTAAATATCACATCTGATAAAAGTTTTTTCTTGGAAGAACTAAAATATCTTAAAATAGTTAGGCATTTTCTTTTCTCTTTTCTTCCATGTTGTCTCTCTTCCAAACTGCGAGTGATAAGAACCCATATTTAAGATTTTGATTCCATTACCATGATGTGGTTATGAAATTTTCTGCAAATATTTATTTAGTGGTATAAATCAATTCAACTTTTTTAATTATGACGTATTCCAAAACTTAGGCCTACGTTTTAAACTTTTTTGTTTAGATTATATAATTTTTTTTCTTAGATTGTATAATTCAAAAAGAGAGAATTATGCTATATGAAAAATTTTGTATGGAGGAGTAGAAATTTAGCCAAATTTTCAGAATATTATAAAAATAGCAAAAATTACATAAAAATTTTCATAATGGTATCATATTTTTAAACTATATAACTTTAAGTGATTGCTTTGATGATATTATTTTATTCTTTTTGGCCACATTCTAAAAATTTTGCTGGCCACAGTGTGTCCAACAGTCCACCTTTCACTAGTTAAGTATCTCCTATTAATACATTAATGGACCTAACTTTTCATCCTCCAACAATGGAAAGTTTCAAGAACAAAATATCTGTTTGGTTTATACTTCCTAGGCCCGAATAGATATACAAATTTGTTTATTTTTTTAAAGAGAAAACACTATATGAATTAATAACTTACTTCTTAATGCAAATGCAATTATTGTTTAGGATTGAAGTTGAAGAAAAGGTTACATTTTTGTATTGTTTAGGATTAAAGTTGAAGAAAAGGTTAATTTTTGTATTATCAAATCACAAGCCATAGTGGAAACTTTCACAGATTTGTCATATCTGTATGCTTAGATTTTCTATCATCACGTCATGTTTTAAGTCTAGTTGACGGTTGAGCATTAACGAAACATAGCTTCATGCCTTTGTCATATTATTTCTTAGGCAATTTTTTTTATGGGAGCCCTAAAAATTATTGGTAGAATTTTGTTTTTCAGCGTCATTTTTTTATTGGAATTGTCATTTTAATGAGATCCAACGATCAATTATGTAATTTGTCAGTATGTATTCTTACTAGAGAAAGACCACATTCTTGTACTCCCTCCTTCCACGCTAACGATATTATAAGTAGAGCTTTTAATTATATAGTCTTAGAAAAAAAAAAGATTAATTCAAAATACATTGACCGCTCAATGGGCGGCATAGGAAGTGAAAACACTCCAAATGGTGCAATTTACCCATAAGAGGCATTTTTTTCTTAAAAGAAAAAAAAAAAAAAGAGAAAAATTGATTTTATGATGTAGAATTGGTAATTGTTTAAAAGCAACTAGACGTTTTTTTTTTTGATGGCCAAATTGATTTAAGTAGTTGTTGGCGCGTAAATCGTTGACTTTGATGTAAATTGACAGCTTCAAAAATCCTAAGCAAAGGTTGTTTTCTTATTTATAAATTTCTTACATGTTAACCTCACTTGTGATAGTCTAAAGAATTGTAACTTTGTAGCCCTTCTCCTTCTTTAAGGACACACTTCAATATATCAATATTATAAAGGGAGAATACTAAGTCAGCCCATGGAATGCAGTTTTAAGCAAATAAATTAACACTCTTATATAACTGCTTATTATAGAAAATTGTTTTTTAAACAGGGATAACAAAAGGTTTTTTTTTTCCCAAAGGATAATGAGGGTTATTTCATAACTCTTTTTTTTTTTCCAACATCTTTTATATTTATATATATATATATGTTCAAGGGCTCAGTTTCAACGCTATTTTTATGAGGGGAGATTTAAAAGCTATTAAAGGCCAGCTCATGAGTTGAAAGAATTGTAGGAACAAATCTTATTGATGAAAACTATTATCAAATCCTAAAACTCATATTAATTCATCAAAAAATATAGCGGAAGCATATCTGAATCTATTTGAACGGTTGAATTCTTGATTCTTGATCTTTCGAGTCAAGAATGTATGATTTTATGAGAGGAAGATTTATCTTTGTCTTTTCCAGTGATTGGATGCCAAAAAAATCACGTTACATTATGACTTAGAGACCACAACCATCTATAATATTTTTAACTTTTACTTATTTTTATTTTGGCCCATTATAAAAATAGAAATTATACTTTTGGTCTCTACACATAATCTTATATCCAAGCTTTATGAGATGCTTTAAAACCTAAAACTTTATATTTTATTAAATCACTTTGATTAAGCCAACTTTATCTGATAGTATTAATACACATTTATTTAACATATTAACCTATAAAGTATTGGAATTAATTCCAACAAGAATACCCATTGAGACGTGCATGGAATTGTATCTACAACCTTAAAAGAAAAAAAAAATGGGAAAAAAATGACCAATTGCAAAATTCTGCATTATATTCATCAAAAGAAAGCAAAAAAGATGGTAGGAAACGCCCAAATCCCAATTGCATTTATCCGTTAAATTCCCCAAAAGTAGACAAAAAAGACTTTAAAAAAAATGACCAAACGTACTTTAAAAAAAATGACCAAATGCACTTTCCATTGCATTTATGAGCACTTTTACCTTTTATTTCTCACATCTAAAAGAACATTGATTCTTAAAAAAAAAAAAAAAAAAGACAATAAATGTTTTTAATTTGTAATTATATAATGAAAAAAGATTAGGGGGAATTATTAGCATTGTTCTTAAAAGGAAAAAAAGAGATTATTTAGCATTGTATTCGTTAATTATGACATGGAAGTAGAACGGGATTGGTCCCAACCCCAAAAATGCCTCATTTAGACACGACTAAAAATGTTTATTTCTCTCAAAAAAACATGTTTTATTTTATTTTATTTATTTTTTTCCGAAGTCGGATTCTACCTTGCTTTCCTCTTCTTCGTCCTTTTAACTGAACCCCGTTTAATTATAAACCCTACTCGCGCGGATCTGACTCCTTCCGATCCACCTTCGAACTCAAAACAGAAATGGCTAGTCGACTCGCTATCGCTCTCGCATTTGCTGCTCTGGTCCTCTTTTCCAACTCGGTTCTCTGCAAGGAATCCAAGGCCAAAGACTTGGACGACGAGGACGAAGATCTGAGCTTTCTCGAGGAATCCGACGACAAGAGCGACGCTTCTCATGGGGGCCACAACCACTACCCAGATCTGGACAATTTCGACGACGAAGGCGACGAGGACTTCGAGAATTTTGCCGATTTCGACGAGGCAGACGCCGATCAGGAGGCGTACAAGGAGCCGGAGGTGGACGAGAAGGATGTTGTCGTTTTGAAGGAGAGGAACTTCACCGACGTGATCGAGAACAACCAGTTCGTGATGGTCGAGTTCTACGCGCCGTGGTGCGGTCATTGCCAGGCTCTGGCTCCGGAATACGCCGCCGCGGCGACGGAGCTGAAGGGAGAGAATGTGGTCTTGGCGAAGGTGGATGCCACGGAGGAGAACGAGTTGGCTCATGAGTACGATGTCCAAGGATATCCGACCATCCACTTCTTCGTCGATGGCGTTCACAAGCCTTATTCCGGTCAAAGAACCAAGTGAGTTTCATTTCTCTGTTTAATTTTCCCTTTTTGTATTGATAATGGATTTGATTCGTAGGTTTTAGAGGAAATTTATTTTTCTTAAATTTAAATTCTTCTGAAAAATTGATTTTTTTTTTCATATGTCAAAATTCAGAGACGCCATAGTGTCTTGGATTAAGAAGAAGATGGGACCTGGTATCAACAACATTACCACCACGGAGGACGCCGAACGCATATTGACTTCTGAAAGCAAAGTCGTTTTGGCTTACTTGAACTCTTTGGTGGTATGTCTTTGTCCTTTATTTCTAACTAATGTTTAAATGTCTGGCAATTATCTTAAAAATCTTTGAAATTTATGATAATTATGACATCACACCTGTAGTCCGCGTGTTCTTTGAAATGCTTGTCTTTGTTGCTGGTGGCTGGCATTTTTTGCGTTTAATGTAAAGAGAGAAAAATAAAAGCAATTTTGTGAATTATGTAAAGTTGATTAATGAATATAATTTTAGAAATTATTACTTTTGTAAAGTACATATAACACGTAACTGGGTGTTCTTTAGTCTGGAACAACAGTCTGATACGGATAATGTTAACTTGATTCTCGTTAATCAATTCATTTGTCCTATGTATGACGTATAGATTGAGAAGTAAAGAGGTTATAGGCTTATCGCTTGTGTTTCTTGTTTAATGTTCCTACTGAATTGAGCAAGTTGTGTGAGACTATATACAGTTCGAAGAACACAATCCGTATCTGATGATGCCCTGTTAATTTTTTAACAGGGTTCCGAAAGTGACGAACTTGCTTCTGCATCACGACATGAAGATGATGTCAACTTTTACCAAACAGTGAATCCAGAGGTGGCAAAGCTTTTCCACATTGACCCTGAAGTGAAACGTCCAGCCTTGGTTCTACTTAAGAAGGAGCCTGAGAAATTGAGCCATTTTGGTTTGTTCTCTAGTGCTTTTCTCAATCTTCATTTTTTTGCAAATTTTAACTAGTCAGAATGAGAAAGGAAAGGCCGCGTTTTATATTGCTTATCATTTCTGCAGGTGGTAAATTTGATAAGTCTTCCATATCTGAATTCGTATTTGCCAATAAGCTTCCTCTAGTTACCATTTTCACAAGGGAAAACGCTCCTGCAGTTTTTGAAAGTACAATAAAGAAACAGGTAATTTGGTTTGTGAACGTATGTTTGGCAATCTTGAATTTTGTGCATTAGTATATATGTGTGTGAGTTGTGATTTATGTATATTATGTGTTTATGTACGTATTGAATAATGAAAAAGTTAGTAGTGTCTTGGTGATGGTATTTACGCGTTAAAATTTCTGCACTCAGCTGTTGCTTTTTGCTACTTCAAACGATACGGAGAAGGTTGTCCCAATTTTCCAAGAGGCAGCAAAGTCTTTCAAGGGAAAGGTATTGCCTCCAATTTTAAGCAGCTCTGAAGTTTGAACTTGTTTTCTTTTTGGTAATGAGGTATTGATTAGTTAGTTCGGTGGATTTTGATTATTGCAGTGTTTATTGTCTTAAGAATGAGGACCACTTCAGGGTTGAAATGACTTTTCCTTTAACTAGTTGGTTGTTATCATGATGTTTACTGCTATACATGTTCACAATGGTTGGATTCAGAATGCTGAAGATTGAAAGAGTAGAACTAGATTTAGATGCCTTCTGATATATTTGTGTCGGGTTAATTGCTTCCTTCCAAAGTCGTAAGCAAGAGGTCCCATAGTCCATAAGTAGGCTAGAATAGCTAACTCGGGGGATACTTCTGACTTGTTATCTGCAGTTATGAATATGGAGAATTTTTAGGTCATATCCTGTCTAAAAAATGTAGAACGAGCCTGTAACTCTTGTCTTTACTTTAGCTACAGGGACAATTTACCGACCTAACAGAAGATAGACTGCCAGAAATAGCTTATCCTGTTTGGTTCACTTCCTTGTAGGAACCTCTAGTAATCTTTAGAATGGAAGTGTCACTTACATTGCATTCCGGTTAATTTTAACCACTTATTCATATTAATTTTTTCACTTGCTTGTAGCTCATCTTTGTATACATTGAAATGGATAATGAAGATGTTGGAAAGCCAGTCTCGGAATATTTTGGTGTTAGTGGGGATGCTCCAAAGGTAATCATTTTTTCTTTGTGTCTCCTTACATCTGGTCATTCTAATTTGTAATATATAATTTTATTTTCTACTCCTTAATTGATTTAGTGCTATTAATTTATCGTTTCCAACAGGTTCTTGCATACACTGGGAATGATGATGGCAAGAAATTTGTGCTTGATGGAGAGGTGACTGCGGATAATGTTAAGGTGGGATCTCTGTCAAGCTCTTGAAAGAATACTGGGTTACTTACATGTTTACATATGCTTAAACAATAAATGCTAGCTAATATTAATGTAAATTCCTCAGGCTTTTGGGGAAGATTTCTTAGAAGACAAGCTTAAGCCTTTCTTTAAGTCAGACCCAATTCCCGAAAATGTAAGTCTTGTAATTTCATCTTAAGTGGCTACTTTTGTGTTCAAGATTTAGAGGCTAATTTCCATTATATTTAATTTTTTTAGTGGAATTGTATAATTTTTTTTAATTGATGCAGAATGACGGCGATGTGAAAATAGTAGTTGGAAATAATTTTGATGAGATTGTTTTAGACGAGTCAAAGGATGTCCTTCTAGAGGTAAGAACTAATAAAGAAACTAGTTAATTTATCTTTGGGAGAGGCTCAACTGATGCATGGTTATATACCAGATTTATGCACCGTGGTGTGGCCATTGCCAAGCTCTGGAGCCAACATACAACAAGCTTGCGAAACACCTAAAAGGCATTAAATCTATAGTTATAGCCACGATGGACGGAACCACAAATGAGCACCCCAGGGCAAAGGTAATCCAGCGTTAAATATTGTAAATTCATGATGAATAATGCCAACTCTGTGCACGTGGTCCTCCTTTATGGCTTCAAAGGCACCATATTTTTGTTCATCAATCAATTGTTGGATACATGAATCTATTATGCTTGTGATAAATGTTACCATATAGCCGCCGTTCTCTACATTTTATGATGCGATGCATAATGTTTATCACACGGTTGTTTTGAAATTTTTATGGTTCACTGGAAGCATCGCGTGGGAATTAAATAGTAAATATCTGTTCCTTTTATTGTACAGTCTGATGGATTTCCTACAATACTCTTCTTCCCTGCTGGAAACAAGAGCTTTGATCCAGTAAGTGGTTATTCAGCGGTATAATAGTGCTTTTTTTTTAATTAATTATAGATCCTATGTGGACCATCTGGTTACTCGGTGTATGCAGATTACCGTAGACACTGACCGTACAGTGGTAGCATTTTACAAGTTTCTTAAGCAACACGCATCTATCCCCTTTAAGCTCCAGAAACCAACTACTTCACCTTCAAAACCCGAGAGCCCTGATGCAAAAGAGACCCCGGATAGCACTCAGAGCACCGAAACCAGCACTACTGATGTTAAGGATGAGTTGTGAGGAGTTTAATTTTTTGTTATAATGTCTTCTTCTCTGTGCCATCTGTAGAAAGGAATATTTACCAATAGATGACGATAGAGGCAGTCCGACTAGAAAGGAAGAAAAGAAACCCCTCTTCCCGGGAAATATGAAGAAAACCCATATTAAAAGAAGAGTGAGTGGAGGAAAAAGAGAGATATCAACGCGGTCAAGTTTTGTGTTTATATCTCCTTTCTACATTCTGAATTTTTTAAGAGTAATGATGTGGATTCTATGTGCTTTTTACTAATTTATACACAGCAAGGCAGTCTATTCTATTTTGTATGGTGTTAATATGCCAGGTTTTCTTTCTTTGTTTTTATTTTTATTTTGGCTAATGTATGCTAAGTTGATGCGTGATGGCACGAGTGTTAAAATTACCTGCTTTTCTATAAAAAAAAAAAAAAAAGACAAATTATCTGGTAGGAATTGACAAAATACCCCTCAGTGGATATGTTTTTCAGTTGTCAAATTTGTACAAAAAATGATTTGATCATATTTAACAATTTCAAAATATATACCACTGATCAGGGTTCTATCGGAGAAATCCCCTAAAAATAAAAGGTAGCCTGAAGAGTTAGGATTGGATGTTTAACCTGACCAACAACAATGGTTATTTAGAGAGGTTGAAAATGTGATTAGAACGTGAAGGTGAAACATAAAACATTGTAATATGTTAGAGTTTATACTGTAGCAAATTTTGTTTTTTTATAGAATTTTAAACTATAGTAATTGGAATTTATTAGTACCAACGAATGTTGTCACGCTAAGACTTAACAGTTAAAAACTTCAATCGGTGGTGCTTTTACCGAATGTTTCCAACATTCTTCTGGTTGTTTGATGGTATCAAAGGTGTTAAGAGTATCGGCTATTGTTAGCAAGCACAAGACTTTGACCCACTAGAATATCCACTTTTAGGTAATCTTACGCCTGACTTGTTTTAGGTTCAAAAGTTTGGATAAATGTGCAGATGTCACTACTGTTTATGGTCAGAATTTATTGGAAAAAAATTAAAGTAAAAAAGGTGTAAGGATTTGGGTTGCGTTCTTCATTTTTTTTCTGGTTCTACTTGAAAAATCCATGCTCTAGTTGTTGTGTTAGGCGTTTCTACACCAAGCTTTCGGAATTTTGTTATTTGATTGTTTTCCACTGCTTTATGGTGGGACAGTGATGCAAATTGGAATTTCATTTTTCACATGAAAAGCAAAGTTTTTTTTTTTTTTTGGTATTACTTGTTGTGTACGATGAAAGCAGTCCATTAGTGCTAGATAAAGCTGTACCATCATACAGCTAATGGTGATTAGTTTAATATGATTAACTTGCAATGAAATTCTTAAATGCGCGTTTGCTTTGCTTCGGCTGAGAATTTTGGATCAACCATTATAAACAGGCAGCTGTTCACGTGCTGGTTGCTGCTGGAATACTATGGGATCCACATGCACTGAATGTTTCCCGCTCAACTCGCAATATTGGAATTCTAGATAAGCTAAACTAGCAGTCAAGAAAACGATACAACCTTGGTTGTAATTGAAATTTTAAGTTTAAAAACAGTAGTATGTAAAAGCTTTACAGTGTAACAATAGTTTTTTCCTACTGTAATGAGTTAAAATTGAAGTACAAAACAGAAATTTTGATTTTTTATTTTCTTCTATTTTATTACTCTAAAATTGAGAAAAGTTATTTAAAAAATAAAAAGAAATACGGGACATTGAGTCGCACTCTGAAAACCTCTACGGTGAGAAATTTATTTCAATAATTTAAGGCCCGTTTGGTAAATGTATTCGAATTAGTTATTTAATTTGAGTTAGTATGATTTGAATTAGGATTTGAGTTAGTGATTTGAATTGTTATTCGAATTGACATTTAAATGTGTATTTAAGTTTTAATCTGAGTATGAAATAAAACTGAAATTTGTGATTGTAAAAGCAGTGAAGATAGTTTTTGATTCATTAATAAATTTAATAAAATCTTAATGTTATCAATCTTGATTTATTTCTCTCTTAATTAGGAACATAATGATGAAAGAATTATCTCAATTAGATATCAGATGAAGAAGCTATGATTTTTTTCCCTCAAATATAGGAGAGAGAATTTTAGTTTTTGCTGTAGCAAAAATATCCGAGTATTAAAAGTTTAGGGGATGAGAATTCTGAAAACTTAGATTTTTGATATTCAAATGATTCAAATTTTAAGGGAAACAAACATGTATCCGAAGAATTTTGATACTTAAATTCAAATTTGAGTATATTAAGTTTAAAGAGTGCCTAAACCAAACATACCCTTAATGTTTCATCGTCCTTGTCAACATTTCATGTCACGTTCGGTTCATAGTCCATACAATTAATATGTCACCATTAAACTCAAGGCTGTAGAGATAAAGAAGGGAAATTTTTTTTTTTTTTTTAAGAAAAGAAGGTTGAGTCATGTGTTCTCAAGGCTGTAGAGAAAAAGAAAGGTAAATTAAAAAAAAAAAAAAAGAAAAAAAGAAAAGAAGGTTGAGTCATGTTTTCGTGGTACACGCCGATTACGAAACTTCCTACAGGGACAATAAATCCAATTTACACAAACAAAACCAAAAACAAAAAAAACCCACGCCCCTTTTTGGCGTCTACAACGAATCGCTATTTTTTCAAGTAAAGGGTCATTTTTATTCTTTTTTGGGTAAATATTCAATTAAAGGTTTTGCTACATATATAATTAAGATATATTCTGACAAAAGAAAACAAGAAAAAATGAATATTTATTTCTTTATCTCCTCTGTGTTATGTCAATTTAAAAATTAATCTTCAATTTATATATCTTCAGATTAAACTTAATATATAAATATATACCTTACCTCAATTAATATATGGTTTTAACATTTACAATGATCGAATTATCCTTAAATAAAAGATAATAAAATTTAAACTTTTTAAAAAAGAAAAAATAAAAATAAAAACACACAAAACACCGATTTTTGAAGGTATTTTATATATTTTTAAAGGCAAAATCTTAGTATAAATTTTTTTACGTTTTTAAAGTTGTCCTCTTTTTTTTTTTTTAATTTGAAGGTATTTTGGGCAATTTTTGGGTCAAAATTGAAGATTGATTGGGCAATGATAAAAATTTATGTATTAAATCTAATTTATGGTATAAAGTTAATGAGATGAAAAACCAAAAGTATATTATTTGAATAAACCTAAAATACAAAGTACAAAAAAGTAAATAACCCAAGAAAAAAAAGGTATCATAGGTCTTTTTTCTTGTTTTTTGGGTGAATATTCAAGTAAAGGTTTTATTACATATATAATTAAGGTATGTTCTGTAAAAGAAAATAAGAAAAAAATTCAATTTATTATTCTTAAATTCAATTTATTATTCTTTCTGTTTTCAAAATATTTCTTATTGAAGGGTTTTCCCTTCAATTTTTTTTGAAAGGTTTTCCTTCAAATTCAATCCACACCCAAACGCATTTATTTTCACAACATAAATTAAAAAAAAAAAAAACCACTAAAAAGTGGGTCTGTTTGATAGTTTTTTAAAATAAGTAAAAATTATTTTATTTTAAAAATAAATTTTTTAAAAAAATTATATCAAAAATATTTTTAAAATTTTTATCTTATAAAATATTTTTAAAATTTTCAAAACAATGCCAAACGAATACAGTTGGTTTGCTCTCCCAAATCCCCAAACAAAAAAGGTATTTTCCCGCAAGACCTGCTGGATTCTTCTTTCTCCAAAACCCAGTCTCTCTCTCTCTGGATGCGTGTTCTCACTTTTTCCGTTCCCGTCAATCCAGGCCTCACATTCTCCTCTTCGTTCTTCCCGAGATCTCCTCCTTTTAAACCGGCCTTCTTCCACTTCCTCTCAGAATCAGATCTTCTCTTCTCTTTTACACACCGCTTTTCATACTCAAGTCTCGCTCAATTCTTCGTCAATAACTCGGAATCCAGATCCGCATTGCCGGCTTCCACGTTAGATTCGGAAAAGTCGCTGTTTCGGATTTGCTGCGTTTGTGAATCTTCTCGCAATGGCGAAGCGATTTGGCGAATTCTTCGTGACGCTTCTCTTGCTCGTCGTCTGCGTAGGATCTGCTGCGTCTGCGCTGTCGCCGGAGAGCTCTCCGAGTCCGGCGCCAGCACACGGCGCGGATTCGCCTACTGCTCCTGTGTCTTCCCCACCAAATGCCGGTGCTCCGACTCCGGTGACTTATCCTCCGATTTCGTCTCCGCCGTCTCCTCCGCCGGAGACTCACGCTCCGGGTTCCTCTCCGACATCTTCTCCTCCGTCTCCTTCTCCTTCCACGGAGAAATCACCAGAATCGCCTGTTCCCTCTCCTTCGCCGGACGCTAGCGACGTCAACGACGGCGACATGAACGCGGACGGTGAAGAAGCGGGGGGATCGTCCGGAGGCATGAGCGGAGGAAAGAAGGCAGGGATCGCGGTCGGAGTAATCGCAGCGGCTTGTTTGGTTGGATTGGGGGGGTTTGTGTACAAGAAGCGCCAGGGCAACATTCGCCGATCTCAGTACGGCTACGCGGCGTGAAGAGAGATCCTATGAAATCTGATTGCTTCTCGTAAAGGTCACTGAAATTTTCTACCGCCATTTTCGTTTCTCGATGTCTCTGCCATATACAGTGCTTCAGTTCTGGAGATGGTGAATTCGATTCGATTCGATTCTTGATATTCTTTTCCGACGATTATAAGAAATTTCGATTTGATAATGGTTTCTGTGTTGCAAGAGATATTGTAGTCCATAATAGTCAGTTATGTATTTTTCATTTTCTAGAATATTGAATTAAGAGCTTTTGGTAGCTTGATTTTGCTTTTGGTTAATCGGGATCTGCGCTTTTACCTCATTATCAATGTGTGGTCCCTCAGCAAAAAGAAACAGATAATTCCATTGGTATTTTCTCTTCTTCGACCTTTTTCTTTCTCTTTTTCTTTTTGGTTGCTTCTTCCTTGCAGTAAAAACAAAAAGTTTCTGAAAACAAAATGCATGGAAGAGAGTGCTTTTAGGGAAAAGAGAATTTTAAAAAAGAGAGTTGATATCTGATTGAGTTGTTGCATGTTCTTTAAAGAAATCAATTTAAATATGAATAACTCCAAGCAAACATAGGAATTTGAATTATGTGTAAATCACTTTATGTGCTTCTTTCGTATTAATAAATCCGCTTTTGAATTTAATTGAAGATGGAAGGCGACTGTAATTAGAGATGGATTTTGAGTACTAATAATGTCTCATCGTATTTTTCTGAACAGTGTGTTCGAAATTCATCACTAATAGTTAAGAGTACTGATAATGTCTCATCTTTTTTTTTTCTTTTCTTTTTTTTTTCTTTTTTTTCCCCTGAACAATGTGTTCAAAATTCATCACTAATAAATAATTTAATGTCAATTACGTACCAAAACGAGAGGCTAAATCAACTTCTAATTTTGGAAGAAAACATCTTTGCATAAAGAATATGATCAAAAGAAACTTCGATGTTAGGCATAGTGAATTTCTTACAAAGACGAGGAGTTGGAATCGTCGCTTCACGTTCAAAAAAAACTTGAATGTTCTTGCTTTTAAGAGCGAGAATGAAAAGAAATATGCAACACCAGCCACTCGATTGGTCTATCAATCCTTTTGTGGAAATTAATGTCAGTTTTTTGTTTTTTTGCATAAATGTCAGAAATTTGATCTGTCATCTGACTTGACTACTTTCGGGTATGTCACACGTGTTTTGATTGTTGAAACTCTAAAATAGCCATAGTCAAAATAGCCAGAGCTTGTTAACTCCAACAAAGATCAAAAATCAAAATCATGTGCGGGACAAAGTAATAGATTTGAAACTAAAACAGGTTTTAAAAGTTATTGATCAAAATGAGAATGGGATTAAAATTGAGGGACCATTTATGGAACTTACCCTCATATTTTATTATTGTAATGAAACATCACTAGAGAAATAAACATCACATTTTTTTTGGGTTACATTGGATGCACAAATAAGAAAAATTCAATTTGATCAACTTATACAGAAATTTATTATGCTCAATCTCTCTGTCTCTCTCGCATTAAAGCAATACAACTTAAAGAACTTTCTATTGGTCACGATTAATGGGGGCATTACAATGTTGTTTCTGACAATAGAAAAGGTACATCCCCCACATAACGCTTCATGGTATGCATATAAATGCATTTGCTGTAGCTTATATGTGCCTAATCTCTTGGTAAAATCTGTTCATAATGCGACCCTCTTCATCATTTAGTATCTCCTGACCTAGCAATAAACATATAACAGAATTGGGAACTATCCTTCTTCACTATAAATGCCTTTATTTCTCTGCCAAACAGAAAAAAAAGCCAACTGTTTATTCTTCTGCGGGAGGGTCAACCCAACGGCCATGATCTTTGATGAGCTGGATCAAGGCATCGGTGGCATGTTCCATCTCTATACCACGCTTCACCACAGTCTGAAACACAATCCAACTTCCCATCAATCGAGGCCATTTTTCATTATTTAAATCAATATCACAATTTAAAATTTCAAGAAGTGCCTTGATCATTTTTTTTTTCTTTTTTTCCCTACATAATGTCTAAATTCTAAGGATAAACCAAACTGAGGGCTTAGAATAATAAAAAAAGGACCCTAGAGCTTTGGCCGCTTCCCTAATCATTTTGAGCCTTTCTAATTAAATAGTATTAGGACTTGAAGAAAGATGAAGGAACAATTCTTATAGACTGTACAAAATAAACCAAAAGTTTTCCACACAAGACCCATTTAAGGATAAGCAGGAAATTGAGAATATACCTTTCCAACGTAAAGGTCAATCTTTCCAGGAGCACCACCGACGTAGCCAAAATCTGCATCAGCCATCTCTCCAGGTCCATTGACGATGCAACCCATGATTGCAATCTATCACAGGAAAAGAAAGAAAATGAGTTATTTTTATACCGTTTACAGTTAGTCTAATAAATTATCTTTCAAGATCATCTGATCACCAAGAACATGAATTAGGTAATTACCGAAACGCCGGGCAGATGTGATGTCTTCTCCCGAATTTCTGCACTAATTTCTTGAAGATCAAACAATGTTCTGCCACAGGATGGGCATGAAACGTACTCCTGCAACAACATGTAAGCAATGATAAAATGATTTCCATGTCATTCTTTCGATGTTTGAAATCCCTGCATATGTTAAAAACGCCATACCGTCTTTGTGTTCCGCATTCTGCACCCTTGAAGTAGGTTGAAAGATGTATTTCTAAGAAAATCAAAATCCTTATCCGGGGCTTCCAATAGAACACCATCTCCAAGTCCATCTACTAATAGGGCCCCGGCATTGCTGCCGGCACCGATGACCAAGTCATCCCTGCAAGAAGATGGTTTCAAGTCAAAACTCTTCATGCCTTCCCATCATAGTACAATAGGAGTATATCTCGTAATTACCTGTGAATTCCCTTTGGAAAGCTAATGTGGTGTATTACAGGAAAGTTCAGGGCATTATCTGACAAATACTCAAATAGCCTGGAGCAAATACAAAGGTACAGACAGTGTTAGAAGTGGCCAAGACAGACAGAAGCAAGAAAAACAATGTTAATCCTAGAGTCTAGTACATGGATTACAAAATTAAGCAACCATTTGTGCTGTCAAATAACTTCTTATTACCTCCTTGCTGCATGCACTCTGCTATTTTTATCTTCATCAAAGGGAAGATCATGAAGAATCATTGTAGCATCGATGCCCTTGAGAATCTCCAGTTCTTCATAGGGCTCATCACCACGTAAGGAGACAACCAAGCGTGTTCCTGAAATGGAGTAGGTTAAACATGCGTTAGTCAATATAGGATGGGAACTATAGCCTGAACAAAAATCATATTTTCCCATTGATGAAGCCTAGACCTCCATCTCCTTCCCTCCTCCCTCTAGGAAACTTTGGATACAGCTTGATTACGGAGGAAAATGTTAAACAAAATGCTAGTTCCTTGAATAGCTCAACACGAAAATTTTTGACAAAGCTATACCTTCTGGCAAAAGCTTGTATGCTCCAGTTGTCAACTCCTTAAGATTTACTAGAACCATGGCGTTTTGCAATGGCTTTGTTAGCTGCTCTGACAAAGGAGTTATAACCCCCATACTTATTTCTATCAACCTTTTGAGAGCTAATCGCTGATCAAATAAAAAGAAAGATAATAGTCATTTAAATTCTCTTGAAGTTGTAATATTGCAAAAGCACATTAAAGCATAAAGTGAAATTTACGATAGAGGATGGGCTAAAAAAATTGAGAGAAAGAGCAGGCCATTGCTTCTCTAAAATTTAAAATTAAAAAGGGGGAAGTTCAGTAGGATTCTCACAGCATTATCATCGTCAACCGGTGGAAGTTCTCTCAACAAGATTGAGTCTACTGTTGCCAGATCCTGAATCAAGGGAACAAAAACTTGTCAAATGGATAAGATTCTTAAATCGCATGAAACAAATACCAATTTCGTACAATTGCGGAACAGTAGAAAAGGGAAAATATATAGACCTTAAATGGCATGCCAACAACAAGTTTTGCAGCTAGTGACCTGTAGAGGAGCTCCGGCGTCTGGAATGAACAAGAAAAGTTCAGAAAATTTTCAGATTTCCAGGATTAGCTTTCCCACGTCCCAACAAAGGAAAGAACATGGAATAAAAGGAAGTATAATGCCAAGGGCTACCTTTAGTTGATCAAGGGACACAGACATGAGAACGGAACCATCACGATGCAGGACACCTCTGTAGTCTACCTCTTCACCCTGTAAAATGGAGTATCAAATCTCTGTCCGAAATGATATAACTTAGGCAGCAGGATATCATAAAAAGATGCCAACTTTCCGAAATATTAAAAGCTGACCTCTTTCTGAATAGGCAGTTGACCAGATCGGCGTTGGAAATCAAAATAGTGTCTGTGTTTCTCCTCAAATGGAGCCTGAGGCAAATTGATACCATCAAGGAAGTTAAAGTGGATTTAAACATAAATTTGAATAGCATCGTCTTTTATTAAATGAAAGAATCAGAACCCTACCACCCCTTTCTGAAGTTTAGCAGCTTTGGTGCCGAGGTTGGCCAGCCGTCTGCAAGGATCTATCTCCTCCTCGGGTGGTTCAGTAAGTGAAACCCTAATAGTATCACCCAAACCATCCTGCACGTCCAATAGCACATTTTTGTTACTAAACAAGTACTAAAAAACATTTCTATATTCGGCTAGAAAGTTATGGTGGGAAAGCATATAACTGAAAAGCAAGAGTCCGTCGAATTATAAAGACAAATTACAAAGGTACCTGGAGAAGGGTCCCAATGCCAATTGCAGATTTCATCCGCCCATCCTCACCTTCTCCCGCTTCGGTAACTCCCAAGTGCAACGGGTAGTCCCAGCCTTGAACATACATTTCAGCTACAAGGAGACGATATGCCTGGACCATGACAACTGGGTTGCTAGCTTTCATTGAAAATACAAAATTATGGAAATCCAACTTCCTGCAAATCCTTGCAAACTCGAATGCAGATTCAACCTGTTTGAGAAAGACCATTTAATGTGACACCCTTTAGTTTATGACTCAAAGAAGCAAGTCCTAAAAGCTGTTCAGCTGAATGACAAAGAAAGTTCTTCACCATTCCCCGTGGAGAATCCCCATAGTAGCTCATGATACGATCTGAAAGGCTCCCATGGTTTGTCCCAATACGCATTGCTCTTCCATACTTTTTACATTTCTCAACCAACGGAGTAAAAACCTGGCATTGAAAACCACAGAGCAATTAAGTGGAATATAAATCTACATTAGTGAGAAAAGAACATCCAAGTGACAGATAAGAACGAGACATGGGGCCTTTATTCTTGAAAGTTCATCCACTCAGTTAAAATATGCTTAAAAGCTTTTTGTGAATTTATTGTTCATGAAGGAATTATATGTTTAAAAAGTTAAAATACATCAAATGGCTAAACAACATAGTCTACAAAACTTTACTTGTTTCAGATCCTTACTTTTTTCATCATCCTCCTAAGATACAGTAGTCACTATAATGTACACATACTTGTCTTAAATTTTTTATAAGACAGAAAAGGGTGGAGCATAATTGAGGAAATTGCTCATGAAGTTACAAATGCTTTGGATATTAGACATTGTCGGTGATAATTTTAACCTGCTCAATATGCTCAAGTTCTTTTTGATAGTCCTCCTCAGTGTACTCAAGTTTCTCAAACTGAGCCCGTCTGTCAGCTGCAAAAGCAACTTACGTGAATCCAGAAGAATTGCCACGTTTTATCAGAAGAATAATACAATCGAATAAAAAGTTCTTACCAAAATTTCCAGGGTTGACACGGATTTTGTCAAAGCATTCAGCAACTCTCAATGCTACAGAAGGAGCAAAATGGATATCTGCCACTAGAGGTATATTGTAACTGCACATGCAAATGACAAAAACGTTATCTATACCTGTACCCTGTTTGAGTGTAACAAAAACATTGACCATAAAATGCATCAAACTTACTTCTTCTGCACAAGTGTATTCTTAATTTCAAAACATGCATCTGCTTCTTTTTTCCCTTGAACTGTTATTCGAACAATATCTGCTCCCTTGTCTGCTATTCTCATAACCTATAGAAAAAATTGAAATTTCAATCAAAACTAACCTTAAAAGTTAAAATCAACAATAACATTTTGGGCTATTTAAAAATCAGCCGACCATTAAAAAAAATAAATGAATATATCGTACACTCAACCTCTTCTATTACTTCAAAATTCTTGCGTGCAATATATTTTCCACAGCCCACGGTATTATTCAAGCTTTACCAGATAAATAGCCACAAGTAGTGTCAAGTTAACTCTCTAGGTAATATAGCCACTTAATAGAACATAAAATATAACATATTCCTAACATAGCCAGAGATAAGATTAACATAACGATACGTCAATCAAGTTTCCAATGACAAAATAAACAGAATCTCATTATGTTTAGCTGATTTATGAGGGAAGTTAAAGAACCTGTTCAACTGATCCAGCAACATCCTTAGTGTCAGTTGTGGTCATTGTTTGAATCCTTATGGGATGCTCGCTCCCAAGAGGCACATTTCCCACCATCACAGTTCGTGTTTTTCTTCTCACAGTTTTGTGTAAAGATTCGCAGTACTTTTGTCTAGGTACTACAAAAAAAATAAAATAAAATACAATAAAATAAAAGAGGTTAATAAACTAACTTTTGCATTTCCATAGATACCTAAACACAAGGCCTTGGGAAAATATTGAAACAAGAGTTTCTCTTCCTTTTTCTTCTTTCTTTCAAATTCTCCAAAATAGCATCAAATACGAACAACACAAAGATCCTGATTTACGGAAGAAAATTAATACCTAACAAAGGACTTCCATCCGATGCGGGCTGAAGTTCGGCAATGTCTGAACCAGGATTTGAATTCCTTATAACAGAGACTCTTGTTCTAGCGAACTTAACCCTCTTCAAATCAGAAACTCTAACGAAATCCAAGCTCTTGGCGAAGCCCAAGCCAGAGTCCCTGCTTTTCAGGCCCATAAAAGAAGCTGGCACAGCTCCGGTAGCCATTTCCGCACCCGCGAAGCCTTAACCTTAACAATTCCAGAAAAAAATTCGTTATGAATTTCACTTTCATTCTTACTAGAATTATTATCATGTGTTTTGGAATTGACAATCCTTATTTTTGCCGCGAAAATCAAGCTAATTAGATTACAAAGTTCAGATTTCAAAAAAAAAAAAAAAAACACTCCTTCACCGGCCAAAAAAAAAGTCACAAAAGTCAAACTTTTAGAAATAAAAAGCTACAAAATCATATCACTCTTCGCAAACTTCCGAAACCAAACAGTGGCTTGTTCCAAGTAAACCAGACGGATTTCATACTTAATAAAATTCTAAAAAAACAAAAAATTACATATCGACAAGAAGTACCTGAGATTGAGCTTAACTACTCAACTGAAAACTTTCAGGGAAAAAAAGAGAGTTTCTTTTTGTTCAGAAGATTAACGATGAGCAGCACAAGCTCGGAAGAAGCTTCAATGGAGATACAAATTGAGGATTTTGGTAAAAAGCTTTACCTGGAGATAAAATCAAACAATCTGTCAGTCTCTCAGCTTGAAAATGTCTTGGATCAAAAGCGACCGAGAAGTCTCTGGAGAAGAACGAAACTGGTGGTCGTGATTAGGCCAAGGAGTTTCACAAATTCTGAACTGGTTTTTCCTTGTTTTGTTTGGACTTTTATTTTCCCAGAAAAAAAAAATGATAATTTTCAGGGAAAAATTGTGCGCAGTTTGCTGTGGATGGGGTTTTGAGAGAGGGAGAATTTAAGCGACAAAAAGGTTTCTCCCACGGCATCTTCCTTATAAATATTTGCAGCCGTTAGTCGTTGACTGCTCTTTCTTTATCGCTTTCGTTCTCTTATTTTCACGCTTTCTTTCATTTTGCCCCAAATTTTAAATATTTGCAAGTTAGCCTCATAAATGAATAAAACTATGCTCTATATCTACCCTCTCAAATCCACCTACCCTCTCAAAGTGAATAGTTTAAAATTTTTTTGGTATAAAAAATTCTACAAGCTTAGTGGATTTTATTAAACACTAATATTTTATTACGATTTGGATTTTATGAGGGATTTGCGTTGTCATGCAGTCATTGAGTAGCTTTTTCTTTTTCTTCTTCTAAAGTAGGCATTGATTAATGGCAAATCATGGTGTAAAAAGTGTCTACGTTTATTTATATATATGTTTTTTTTTTTTGGCTAAACTAGGCATTGATTAATCGCAAATCATGGTGTAAAAGTGTGTGTTTATTTTTAATCTTTTTTAGTTATTTGTCACATGTGATAAGTAATTATATTAATTAAATAGGATGTTTTAATATCATGTTTACTGCTGCAAAGGGGAACGTGCCTGTGATTGCAGCTTTAAAATAATAATTTTTGAATCCCTGAATGCTTTTTCTTTTGTCACTCTAACTCTAGCATTACTTGACTACTATTTTCTTTATTATATTGTATACTCAACCCCTATTTTGGACTCTGACCCAAAACAGTCTCGGGTTTGCAATTTGCAAGTGTCTTAAGGACTAACCTGCAAAAATAACGTACACGCAGCAAAGCCAGCAGCCGATTAGGAATCTAATCAAGTCTTTTGGGATATTACACATAGCGGAAAATACGAGGCAAAATCCCCTAACCTATTGTTTAATCTAATTCAACTACTAATTTCTTGTATTTATCAAATAAAAGTCTTTGTTTTGTGCTTCTCTTTTACATTTCAAATCATATTCTTGTCCAACTTAACTTTGACAATTTTTTTTTTTTCTGTCTGGAAATTTTTATACCAAGTAAAAAATTTATATTACAGCTTTAACATATGCGTTTGAATGCTATAATATCAACCACTTGGAAATCTTTAGGAACTTCCCAAAAGTCCTTGTCAAGAAAATAGTTTTTAAAAAAATGAAGAAGCAGATTGCAATATATATATATATATATATTGAATAAATAATCAAGTTGAACGTGCTAAATCATGTTTAATAGATGAGTTTTAACCTACAACAACCAAAGTAGCGAGGGCACGTGAAATCAGAGAAGGCGGCTGGGTTTTATTTTAGTAGTCGTTCTCTTGTTGACTTCCCCTCGCAAGAAACTTTCTTTGTTTTTATATATATATATATATATATATATATAAGTTTTCATGAATAACATTTAGTACATGTGCATGTGGTTCCCGTTTCTCTTCAAAATTTGCTGGCCAAGTGGGTCTAAGTGTAGCTTTGATATTTCAATTCCAAGATTACATTATAAATGCTTTTTTTTAGAATTTATAAATGCTTCCACTTTCTTGCAATACTAGAATGGGAATAGTGTCACAACAATGTCTACAAATCTTGAACAGAACGCCTTGGAAGGGTAGGTTGGATCCTCAATCACCGGTTTTGGTTGTTGAATCGTAATTTTGCGTTAAAAACTTGGCGGTGCTATTCAATTAAATAATAGTTAAAAAAGAAAGCTTTGCGTACGCATCTTGAAAGTCGTGGAAAGAAAACAAACCATGACTAGAGGCTGATTGATGGCTAGTGCTCGGACCTTTTCTATTGAGGTGCCCATTTTGAATGGACATCCTACGCAACCTGTAAATGTCAAAACCATAAAACACAAATATTATGACTCGAGGTGGTCGGAGGAGTAGCCTACTGTAAATCCACATCCAAGTACACCTTCAAATTTTCAAAAAAAAAAGAAAAGAAAAGAAAAAAGACATCCACCCAAAAAAATAAACTTTGATGATAGGATGGTTCCGTAACTTTTTTCTCTTTTTGGGTTTCAGAACAATTGCACTAAAGGCACATATACATGGAACTCAGGATAGAAAGAAGCACAGTGTGAAATGCAAAAGCACTTTAAATTATACTGTATTTCCTTAAAAAAAAAAAAAAAAACTCATTATACCAAAAAAAATAAATAAATAAAATACAATGAGGTAAACGTGGTGATAGTTCCACTAATGCCCGTATGAATATCCTTTTGCCAATGCCATATGATATCAAATCTACGAAAGGAGAGTTGCACAGGGTCTCAACTCTCAAGTAGCCACGGATTCTTCCACTAAAGAATGCCTTTTCAGGATTTCAACGGTCTCTAACTTTGCACTGCAAGTTCAATGCCAAAACACAACACCCATGAATTCACATATACACGTGCCCAAAAGAAATAAAACATCAGGGTGTGACAGGATATAAAAGATATCAACTTAAGATGAAATAAATAAATGAAAATTATGGGCATATACTGAATCTCCACAACAGGGGAAAAAAGGAAGAGAGGAAAGCGTAGGATCTTCACCTTCCAGTTCTGAGGATTTTGTACTTCCCTAGTCTGGTGAGGTCCACAACTGTTGAGCCTGCTCTACCCGAAGGAAGCTCACCACCATCATAAACATAGGCACATTGTTCCCACAGGTTCTCAAAGTCGTTGATGCTAACACTGCTTGGCTGCCCACTTAGATTTGCGCTTGTAAGAGCCAGAGCGCTCCCCAGTCCACGGGCAACAACCCTTATGAAGTCATAGTCGGGCACCCTGACTCCAATACTGTCCAGTGCTGGGTTTAAGGACTCCTCAAGAATACTTGATTCACCTGGATACATCAAAATGACCACAGAAAGGTTTTCCAAAATGTCAAAGATGATAAACATGACAATTTTAATTATAAAAAGTGTGGAGACCTAAAGTGAGAAGATAGCAACTCAGTGTTTCACAGCAGTGAAACATTTTCTATGTAACATAGTTTTTTAAACTAAAAAGTCATACTTTCTTCTTTTTCCTGCAAAGTCCAACATCTCGAGAACAAACCTCGCTTTAGTACAACAGTGACAGGTCCTGGAAGGAAAGCCTTGAGCAACCCATTTGGCAAATGGTCTATGTCAGCAAAGCGCTTTATTTCCGACACATCCCGAATGCATATTGCAAGAGGGCTTGTGTGTTTACGCCCTTTAATCTCATAAAT